>CALNHX010009099.1:0-53420 GCA_940337035.1 Agriotes lineatus | reverse complement strand
TAACACAAGTGTCCTTTATTTCTTATTTACGTTTACAGTATTGCATTCTTGTGGGTTAGGCCCATTCATTAATTGTTAAAAAAATTTTGCTTTGTTTATTAATTAAATTGTCCTTACATTATTTTGGTTACTCTACCTTGCAAGATATAAGTATTCTAAATTTACTAAGTGCGCTTGAATCAGACGAGGTTGAGATGCCGCTGTATAATAACATCTTGGAAGCACAAAATAAATTTCACAATTTCCAACATCTCATTAACCTAGTAGGTACCTAGCGACACTTTAATTGTCTTAGTATCATGAAAAACATTGATGAGATATTAGTTTACCTAAACGCTAGTAGTATAGATTTTGAAGTGGTTGCATCATCGGAGACATAGACGATTGATAACGTAAATGACACGTGCATCCCAGGCTTCAATATGTTTTATAGCGATGATGACTATAACCAAAATGATGGCGTTATCGTTTACGTCAAACACAAAAATTTCGGTCACCTCGGTAAATAGACTAAAACATACTGAAACAGATTCCTGCAAATGGTTTTGTAACGCTAGCATTTGCAGCAAATTATAATTATACATCAAAAATGTATTTAATTTTTACATTGCCTAATCGAGCGTTACATCTATCTGACGCTCGTACTTGTGATAACAAATCACGCACCCGCTATGCGCGAAGACACGAAGAAGCAGCCCCTGTGCCGCCTCCCACTCAATGGTGCCCGGAGCGGCTGTATCGATAAAATAATCTCAATATTTTTAGACACTAGTTGGCTATCGATTCTTAAAGATCAGATCAAGTAGGTTTAGATAATCAACAAACGTCAATGTCAAGCAATTTATTGGAGGTTGGTGGTTTTCAATCTCCGTGAAAAAGCTAAGTTTCTTGTTCCTTTTTAATTGTTTCGTTGATAACGAGGGCAGATCGTCCCTCGAAACGTTAGTTATTTAATACGTTATTTAATAATTTTAATTTGCAGAGTGGCGAAATACCCAAAAAAGAATATGAATTGTATCGATAAAGTCGTCCAAAAAGTATAAAAGCAGGTTTCTCAACCATTTTAAATCACTTGAGTCAATTGAGTCAATAAACTTTCCTTTTTTCCAAATCCTCTTCCGACCTTAGATTGTAACAGCGCTCACTATCTCCTAAGGTAAACCCCATAACCTGCTCGTGCCTTAGATTGTGATAGCGCTCACTGTCTACCCCATAACCTGCTCGTGTCTTAAATTGTGACAGTGCTGACTATCTCTTAAAGCAACCCCCGGATAACTCAAAACCACCGCAATTCCCTGTTTTCGACACTAGCGGAATCAACGAGGCGACTATAATTTTATAATTAACTTACCTGGAGGTTTGCCATTGCATGTCCAGTGACGTCTTCCTGACCGTTGGCCAAAGGCAAATTACACTTTTCAGGCGTGGGTGGATTACCTCGCCTTAAGCGAGCACCGGCACTGTCAAATTGGTTGCCCGCTAAAACAAGCGAATTTCTTCCGGTGGAAATACACGTTGCCGTTTCTCCAGGAGTGATGAATTACTATCCTAATGTACAACCACGAACCGCCACGAACCGCACCAGCTATTACAACCTCACAGTTATTGTGTAATCTCTACTTTCTGAGTGTGTTCGGAGAACGCCACCAAGAAACTAAGAAGTAAGTCCCCAGAGAAAATTGTAAATTTTATTAATATACAAGTCATTTGCTTATTTTACACAATTAGTTAAAAATAATATACCTTTGCAATATATTGCTACGGTTGGTCTCTTTCTTTATTTTTTTAATTGATTAAATGTTGATTAGAGCCACCATGCAACATTTTGTTTGTACTATAAAATTTTAGGAAGATTAAAATTGGGTTGTATTTTCTTGACTTGTCAAAATAAATGGTTATATGCCCTTTATTAAATTCTATTTACCTGCAAATATTGATAAATAAACGCTAGCTCATATTGGTAAAGCAATCACTCATCTCAGTTGGGTTCCTGGTTGAATGTGTAATTTTTCAAATTATTTGAGTACGGATCTGTTTTCCGTCTTAGCTCTAATGCGCATAAGCAAATATTCGACATTAGGTCAAATGCTACACCAAAATGGATCCCGATGGCAAGTTAGCGGTCAGTGACTTAAAAACAAAGTGAAATTTATCAAAGTTTCTACCGGTAATTATTTGAATTCTGGTAACTTGGCTGCTTGAATTGTTATTTGTTTTTTCGGCACTTGATTGTCGATCCCGTCGAAGAGACGCCAGCAAATTTTCAATAGTTTTTCGTGGCGTCGCTTGGGTTCAAACTTCGCCTAACCTCAAATTATGGACTCGGCCTATATTGCGAGCTGCACTTGCTTTACCGCCACGAAAAATGCTTGGATTGTCTTAAGTATTGACTCTTCTTACATAGACATAAGTTTCACGGGTCTAACGTAGCTAGTTTTAGCCAAAAACGGTACCTGTTCTCTACCGAACTTGAATCGGGAACTTGTAGGAGAGGCTGATGCAATTCTTGGGCTGCTATGGGGCTGATCCTGATAAAGCTCCTGGGACACGTTCTTACAAGGCTGCTCTATGACCTGGTACCTTCTCCTCTGGGCTGTGTTGACTCGCTTGGCTCCACGCAGAGATCGGAACTTGGGCTGCATCGGCTGCTAGGTTATCGTAACAGGCTTCGAAAAACTTTTTACTTTTTTGTGGCGGAAATCTCTGCAAATACTACCACACCACCTTGGACATGCACTCAGTAAAACTGTATACTTTCTATGCTGATAACTGATTGTTTGATATATGAAAAATTCGTTTTAAGTGGAGCACATTTCAACACAACAATTTTTACAATTTATTTTTTTGTTCTCCTTGAAAATCCGTCATAAACAATTGCAAGTGGAATATTAATAAAAAAACGGATATTGACCAAGTTCAAATTGATTACTTTTAACACTAAATTTGCTTACAACTAAAACTATTTACAAAATCCTTATCCTTAATATAATTGTTTACATTTATAACTAATTAACCGTGTCTTTACCCCACTGAACGTTTTTATTAATTGCTTTTAATTGTTCACACCCGTCACTGCACTGATTATTTAAGTTAGAGTACTTCCTGCACCAAGGCTTCGAATTCACCTGTCTACCTTTACACACAATTTTTGAGTAGTAGGGATAGCTCACTTCTGGAACACTTCAAGGTCACCGATTGGAGTCTGACAGACTTTCACTTCTGGATATTGCGCAACATGTTCTGGGTATTGCGCAACATCAACCCCAGGGGGGCAGAGCCCCAGTCGCCATATTGTGGGGCCCTTATGTGCAAGTTAGGGGGCGGAGGAAGGTTCAAGGTCACATCAACCCCGTGGGGCAGAGCCCCAGCCGTCGGGCCCGCATGCTCAAGTTAGGGGGTGGGGGGGGGGGAAGATTTACATCAGATTTTTTGTATATTTAAATAGAATAACAAGTACTGGGCATTTTTAATAAGATACAAATTTAAGGCTAATTTGTCCTTTGTCATTCAACCCCATCGGAGTCTGTAAGACTCCGAGAGGCAGAGCCCCAGCCGTCAGCGGGGCGGGGTGGTGGGGGAAGGGGGAAAGGTGGTTCGCTACGGGTTCTGGATATAAATGTCAAAGTTCACATCGCGCGGGGCAGACCCCTAGATTCGTAATATTGCGTCAGCCGCCAGGGCCCCCATGTTCAAGTATATATTTTCGGGTAAATTTTTATATTAAAAATGTAAGATATTGCGCAACACCAGCCTCGAGGGGCGTGGCATCTTGCCATCGTTGAAACCGGGTAAAAAGTTACTAGATGCGAATAACATCCCCTAAACATCAACCCCGAGGGCCCCATGTTTCGGGTAAAATGCAGGAGTGGACAACGTCGCATCAGATTTGTGCATTACTAGGCATTCCAGTTGGGACCCCCATGCTCACGTTAGAAGGAAAGGTTCAAGGTTATCAGATTTTTGTATAACTGGGCATTTAAGGTCCTTATCTCGCTGCGCGGAGTGAGAGGGGTGGAAGGGGGAAAAGTGGTTCTCTACAGCCGGTAGAAAGTGAAAGTTTTTTCCTGTTATAACTTGTTATTTAGTTTAGTCTGTGCGCAGCCGTTGATTATTACGGATGAGAGATAGAAATGTGTATTGAAGACATAAGACTAAATCTTTTACCATTTGAAACACGTTTACTTACATATTCCAACTGGGCCAACAGTGTGGTGTTACCTGCTTCTCTAGCCCGCGCCGGATTGTGTCGAGTGCTTTGTATGTCATGTGGTAGTTCATGATTGGAAAGAAGGTGCCGATCCGCTGTCTGAACATATTTGTTGGTCTAACAACTGCTTATTTGCAAGACTACTTTGGGAAAAAAGGAAGAAGCAATTTGGGTACGACACAGTTGGCACATCGCAACGATGACGTCGTCTTCAAGCACCAGTATGAATGTTGGTGGGGAGATTGAGGAGTTTCTAGAAAGAGCTAAAAATAGAAAATCTCCTCTCCTTGTGGATAAAGAAACTCAATCGAGACGGCCGGAAAGCTGTAAAAGTCATCTGATTTACAATACTGTGTACATGTTAAGCGAGGAACAGGACCACAACAAGTATGTTGAAGTGGGATTTGATATTTTTTCAAATCTTCAGCCTTCGATAAAAATCGGCTGTTTGGGGTGTTCCGATATTTTAGAATGTGCTATGTTATGTAAAGATCGTCGCAGCTGTGTGAAAACGACAACTATTTCTACCGACGAATGACAAAGTAAACTTGCTAATCGTGAAGCATTTTTTCTACGAAGCGCGTTAAATGACTTTGAGAACGAAGATAATAATATAAAAGAAATAGTGTTTGAAACGATGTACCGTTGTCGGTTGTATCGAAGCGATTTTGTAGAACTGTTTAAATTAAAAGACATTATTAATTACCGTTTGAAACTGTTGCATTCTTTCGCTTTGCCCGCTTTCTATAAAAATTTTCTTAAGTTAGTGTCCGAGCTCACGGAAGAGGAGACGGGGGAAAGGATCATTAGTGACGCGTATTTAATTCTAAACAGCAAATTAAACATTAATTACCAGAATATTTTGTGCGTGTTGGAAATTCTTTCCTTATATCCGGAAAATATATTTGAAGCGGTTAATACGTTACGAGGCTCCTGGTAGGAAAACATGATGCAAAAGCAAAATGAAAAGCTGTTAACTTCGTATATTGCAAAACTGGAAATGTTAAAGAAAGACTTGAATAATTACTGCGTAAAAATACGTGCTTTTAAGCAGTTTCGGAATTTATCTATAAATAATCGAAAACAAATAATACGCAACAGTGGCATCGAAGCGGCCGGTTATCCAAGATGAATATAACTTCGGTTTTGTTGCTGTCCCTGCTAACACCCGAAAAGGACATAATTATCTCTAAACCTGTTTTGGCAACGCGAGCTTACATTTATCCCGAGCTTGCTAACGGCACTGCTCCATTGCCAGCCTACAATGAATCGTTTTGGCCTAAAAGATGGATGCCCATGACCATTGGATCACTTATCAAATGGACACGATGGTTTTGTTTTTCGAGCGAATTTAAAACATCGATTTAGTAATGAGACAGGAACGGCCTCTTTTCTCTTATATAAAATTCGTTTCAAAATTAATAATGCGCTCGAGGAAGTAAATTGGAAAATGGAAATATGGAACCGTTCACTTAGCGGTATGAAAAACTGTAGCGACTTCGTTCCGCATATTACATTTAATCACTATTATGTTGTAGAGATTATATTATCTATAATAGTATTAGTATTAATTGTGTTGTGTTCGTTAGTAAGTTCTACTTTTTATAAAGAAGTAATTCAATAAAAGAGTTTTAAAAAAGTATTTTTAATAACTATACAAGATCATTCTTAGATATCCACGAATTATGGCTATTATCAAAACCTAACCATTTAACGAGCAGTTGACTTCCTTTTTTTCTAACTACTTTTTCTACTAGAAAAATGCTGGGATGTTTTGTTTTCTGCAGCTCGTATTCGTAAAATGCGCCTTTAATTTCTTCGCCGTTTTCGTCTTCTAAAATGTATGTCCTTGGATTGGTAAGGCGGACTTTTACAACTTTAAAAATTTTATTGCTCTATGTAGGCGTGTATCCTTTAGCGAACGCCGCCCGATGCTTGCTAACCCTTACGCGATCTCCAACGTAAAATTTTTGCTTCTTTGGATCCACCATTTTTATATGACTGTACGCTCTTTTAAAAATTTCGGGGGTGTTACTTTTATTAACGGCTTCCGGTTTGTATCCAGTTGTTCTGTGTTTTGTCGAATTATATTTCTTTACAATTTTTGGCAATAGATGTAGCCACTTGTACGATCCTTGCAAACGAAACTGTTTCCACATCATATTCTTGAGTGTGCGATTCAATCTTTCTACTATGCTGCTTTTTACATTGGAATAACTGCTGTAATGGTTGACGCCGAATTTCCGCATTAAATTTTGAAACTCCTTGTTATAAAACTTTTTGCCCATATCTGTTTGCAAGTTTTTAGGCGCAGTTTTAATAGATGAAAGCACTTTTTTCATTGCTTCAGCAACAGCTTGGCCGGTTTTTTGTTTAACGGGAAATGCCCAAGCGTATTTTGAAAACGCGTTGGTCACCACTAAAATGTATCGATAGCTTTTATTTGTTTTTGCGTACGGTATCATTTCCACCAAATCGGCTTGGAATAAATCGTTTAGTCCCTTTACAATCACCCGTCTTCGTTTAAAATTTTTTCGAGCGGGTTTATGTAATTCTTCGACAACTTCGTCTTTAGTAGCTCCCATGATGGTTAAATTGCATAACGAACTCGCAACAGAATATGTGTTTTGAGTTTGGTTTGTGCTTTGCGCTTATTTTATCGCCTTCGTTTAGTTTAGTTCCAATGAGGTCTTCCTTATTAGACTTCTCTTCACCGTTTATGGATATTTTCGCATCTGACGGTGTCCAACTAATATTCGAAATAATTGCAGCCGGTAGTTTATATATGTATTCCAAAGTTTCATTAGCAATTAAAAGTCGATACTGCCCATTTCTATCGGCGTTGAGTGTCATAATGTAAAACATAGCACTGCGACTAACTGACTTAAGCTCGCCCTTGTAAGTTTCTATCTTCTTTGCCACATCTTCAATATCCTTCTTAGAAGTTTCCATAATTTTTGTTGCATCTTCAACAACTGACGCAATCTCTTTCTTAAAAGTTTCTACCATCTTTGTCGCATCTTCGGCCACATATATTTTCGTTTGTTCTACACCTGCAGAATGGTGATGCTGGTGTAGATGTCTACCAAATTTATCTATAGGCATATTTCGCCCCGAAAGTCCGCTACTATATGACGAGTTGTGACGCTTAACTCGCTAGGTATTTATTTTATAACCTTAGCGGTTCTTAAAGCGTCAATGATACTAACAATTTCGTTATCGTGACCTGTGTGTCCAGCTGCCTGGGAGGCAAGTAATACACGCAACCGATTCACTAATGAGTTGGGATCCTTCCAAGGAACATATTCCACTTTTTTGTCCGTCACTGTTAGTAATCCCTTGCCGCTCCGTGGTACCTTCGTCGCTGGTCTGCCGGGAGCTTTTATGGTTGAGGAGGCAGTTAGAGGTCGTACTATTTTCATGTATTCAGTCCCTGCGTTACCGCTGATTCTTTGTGTGAGGTCGTAGTTTACATGATGTGCGGCGGACCGCTCCACTATATCATGATATTGCTCTAAATCTGTTGCTTTGTATATATTTGGTTTCTTTTTAAACATCAATTCGTAAAATCCTGGAGTGCCTTTGTAGATTATTCTGTTGCCGTGGTCCGTAATAACCTAATAACGATATCTTCACCCTCGAACTTAATTTCTTTATTTCCTATTGCAAACTTATCTCTCTCTACGTCGAATCGGACTCCGTAGTGCAAATCGTACTTGTCCTCAGTATCTCGAATTATTCCTTCCACGTATTTGCGAGCTAACCCTTGAAATTGTTCTAGATATTGACCAAGAACTTCCGGTTGCAGCATTTGTTGGATGGTTTCTCTGGCCACTTGTACAGCACTTTCTTCTGCTGCCGCCTCCGCAACCTCCGTTTGCAACTGCTCATCGTATTCCTCTACTGGTTGACTCTCGGATAATACATGCTTAGGCAAAAATCGAGGCGTGGAGGTGTGTGATGATCCGGGAAGGAAAGAAACTTCGCCTGGGGTGCTTATCGCTCGCGGACGGGGCAAGATGGAGGGTGTGGATACTCTACGTTTAATGGTTATTGGCAAATAATCCGCTTTTGGTTTGCCCACTGGCGCACCTTCTTGCTTTATAGTTGTTAGCAATTCGGCGAGCGGTTTGGAAAGGGATTTGAATTGCTCCGCTAAAATCGTTTGGGATTGGGCAATGTCTGCTTTTAAAGCCGCGTATTTTCTTTTTACGGCTTTTCTAGTTTTAAGCCACTGAGTCCTTTTAAAAACTGGTTTTAATTATATATTTTAAAGTAACAATCGAATCCTTTCCTATATCTTCCCGAATTAATTTCGCTATCTTTATCTATAACTAAAAATCCATAGCTGTCGTTCCAACAATACGCGCATAAATCTTTAAACTGCTCAAAAGTCATGTCGACGTTTACGTGATCGTCGTGTATGTGTTTTAGATTGGTTTTATCTTGTTGAAAAACTACAATAAGATTTGCGTTTTGCCGCAGTTAGATCTGCCAATAATAAGGCCTCTTTTACATCCTTCTCCCAATAACACGCTGTGTTTTCGATATTGTTGGGTTAACGCGCTAGCGTCGTGATTTACGATCGGTAGCGATTGACTCTGTTTCTCAATCTTAACTTTTCTCATTTTTTACCACCACCACCCGTGGTGTGTACATTAAAAACTGAGCCCAACCTACCTAGTATCGAAATTATATAAGTAAAATTTCTTTAAAGTGTATGCAGTTGCGGCGCAACTATCGCACGTGTAATATGAAAGAAGAAAGTATTGGTTGTCGTCGTCGTCGTCGCCTTCGTCGAGAAAGAAAAGGTCGCGGTGTATTAAATACGCTCATAGATAAGTTGCCGTTTAAATTGCACGTGCCGGGATATAGATTTTGCGGTCCGGGCACTCGTCTAAAGAAAAGACTTGCACGCGGAGATCGAGGAATCAATCAGCTGGACGAGGCATGTAAAGAACACGACATCGCGTATTCGCAACATCAAGATCTTCAAAGACGACAGGAAGCCGATAGAATACTTGCCGAGAAGGCGTGGACACGCTTTCCTTCAAGAGACCCAAATTTGGCGGAAAAGGCAGCGGCACTAGCTATAACCGGTGTTATGAAAGGAAAAACTAAGCTGGGGATGGGAGGCCGTCGGCCTAAAAGAAGTGGTGGAGCTATAAGCTTTAAGAGTGCAGTTACTCGCGCTAGAAACCGGCTCAAAGAAAATAAAGGGCGCCGCAACAACCTATTGACGGCCGCTAAACTGGCTCTAGGTTCAATCGCGAAAAACAAAATTACGCAACCAAGAAGTAGAATAATAAAAATTCCTAAAACGGGCTGTATTTTACCGCTCATCCCCATATTTTCCGCTTTAAGCGCTCTTGGATCATTGGGAGGGGGAGCTGCGGCGGTTGCCAAAGCTGTTGGAGATGCCAAAAGTGCCGCCAAAGATCTGAAAGAAAAGGAGCGGCATAATAAGACGATGGAAGCAATAGCCCTTGGAAAAGGTTTACATTTGGCGCCATATAAAAGAGGTTTCGGATTATACTTGAAACCGTATCAACTAACAAAAAACTAACTGTAAAGCTGCCTCGACGCGCACTAACAAACGTCGATTTAATTAAGTACGCAAAAATATTAAAAATTCCAAATTTTAGGGGTGTATACATGCGTAACGATTTACCTTTAAGGATTCGTAAAAACAAAGCCGGTATTGTAAATTTAGACGATAAAGTAGGCCCGGGTACTCATTGGACTGCTTACGTAAAACGTAGTAAAAATATTAGATACTTTGATAGTATAGGGCATTTAAAACCGCCCCTAGAATTAATAAAATATTTTCGTAGCGACGGCGGCGGCAGCAAGAACAAGATTACATATAATTTCGAGAGATATCAGGACGTAAATTCTTATAATTGCGGACATCTTTGTTTACAGTTTTTATATAGCTACTCAAATTGACTTTTACCGGCAGTTTACGTTCGATTCTTGAATGTAGCATTTCACAATGTCTTTCATTTTTACCCTTACTGGAAGATCGTCCGTTTTAAGTTCCGATTTCAATCCCCAGATTTTCCTGGACGAAGAAAACGAATATGTTATGGGTTTACTTAGTTTTGGATCCTACAACACCATACCTAACGTAAACAAATTTAACAATAGTTTTCAGCTTACCGGTCGGCCAGAAATCGTGCTACCCGATGGAGCATACGAAATTAACGATATCAATCAATATATTCAAAGGCAGCTCAGCCGCGAAGACCATGAATCGGTTTCAATAAGAGGTATTAACAGCACTATAAAAACCCGAATTAAATCCTCCCACGAAATAGATTTCACATCGGAGCGCTCAATAGAACCATTGTTGGGATTCGAAAGATCAAAGTATAAAGCCGAAAAAACCCACACGTCTGAAAATGTAACAAACATCATGAATATAAATTCCATGTTAATCCACTGTAACGTGGCTTTAGGTTCCTATAAGAATGGCACACCGGGTCATATAATTTATCAATTCTTTCCTACCGTGCCGTCTGGTTTTAAAATAGTGGAGTCTCCAAATCCGGTTGTCTATCTCCCAATAAGCACAAAAACGATTACAAACATAACAATTAAAATACTCGATCAAGACGACAAACCCATCAGTTTCAGTTCGGAAACTGTAACGGTAGGTTTGCATTTGAAGAAAGTGTAATGGGTTTTCGATTTAATTCCTACTATCCCGAGCATCCGATCGCCAATAATAGCCCATTGTTAAAAACATATAACAAGCGACACACCAAGTGTTTGAAGATCAGTAGGAAATCAGCGCCCGATCGGTTGACAAAGAAGAACCAAGCGTTTCTCAAATCGCTCGGCTTCCAGTTGTTATCACAATGAGTATTTTAAAGGTTGGCGAAACAGTTCTTGTTGACAATTCAATTGTTAGCAAGGAAATACATACCCACCAACCTTATACTAATCGCTTTGAAAACAACGATGAAATTCGCATACCGATTCAAGAGGATATGTCAACTCTTCTCGGTTTAAGCTACCTATACATAGAAGGAAAACTACAGAAATCTACGGGAGTGCCTACATTAACCGCAAAATTCGTAAATAATGGTATTGCCCACCTATTTAGCGAAATTAGATATGAAATGAATGGAATCGTAGTACATTCGGTATTTAAACCCGGTATCGCGTCTACAATGAAAGGTTATGTCTCGTACACAACCGACAAAAAACTGCAAAACGCCGGATGGTTTCCGCAAGCGGGCGACTCAGTAACAGACGCATCCGGCAATTTTAATGTTTGCGTACCGCTGAAAATGTTGCTGGGATTCGCCGAGGATTACGGCAAGGTAATACTAAATATCAGGCAGGAATTGGTCTTAATTCGAAGCAATAGCGACAATGACGCCGTAATTAGTACAGACGATATCGAAGTTATTAAAGTCACAATTGAAAACATTTATTGGAAAGTTCATCATATTACTGCGGGTCTTGCTCAAGAATTAGCTTTCACTAAATACATAGATCAGAATATCGACACCCCGGTGACGTTTAGATGTTGGCAGCTTCATGTAGTTTCGGCCGTAAATTAAGCTACTCAACATTCGCACGCTATTGCCACCAGCACAAAATTGGAAACTCCGCGACACATTATAGTGGGTTTTCACACAAATCGCGAGGGACAAATAGATAAAAACATGAGCGAATTCGATCATTGCAATATTAAAAATCTCAAAGTTTATTTAAACACAGAAAGGCGCCCATACAATAATTTAAATATAGATTTCCAAAAGAATCATTACGCAACCCTATATCAAATGTATTCTCAATTTCAATCTACTTATTATAATAAAGGCGATGAACCGCTATTTTCTCCAAACGAGTTCAAATCGAAAGCGCCTCTCGTTGTAGATTGTTCTAATCAAAAAGACTACCTGCAGGCAAATGCCGTAGTGCTTAGATTAGAATTTGACACAGTGACCAACGTTGCCGCCAATACAACTGCGTACTGTTTAGTTTTGCACGACAGAGTATTTACCTACAACGCTCTCACTAAAGCAGTTAAACAATTGTAATCAGCAGCAGCGGCGGCATGTTTGTCATATTAGATTTGCAAGGTTTTAAGATATCCGAAAAGGAATTAGCTGCTTACGATGGAGACGCCGTTTTGCATTATATCTTCAGAGCTCCGTTTCCCTTTTCAACATTACCGCCACATTTACAAAAAGAAGCAAAATGGCTCATGAATAATCACCACTGCATTAATTGGAACGAAGGGTTTACTCCGGCCTTTATGCTTCCGAAGATCCTTCAACGACTTGTTCGAGATGCCGATGTAATATACGTAAAAGGACGTGAAAAGGCCACATTTTTAAGAACATCAACAAACACATCGTCGAGATAGAAGGACAACCGGCACTGTCTACTTCAAAACCGGCCTGCATGCATCATTCGCAATCTTTATGTTACTGCGCCTTATCCAATGTTTATCATTTACACAAACACTATGTGATGCAATATGTATCTGCTCCCGAAATGTATAATTAAAGGTAAATAAAAAACAACAGCTTTTATAAACGTGTTTTATTTTACATTTCTATGGAATAATGGCTCCATGGGATGGTATCTATTCTATTTTCTAATATATGGCGTTTATCATCTAAAGCACTAAGAGCTACCTTAGTTTGCCTTACACTATGTACATTATGCTTAGTAGATGTTATTAAATTTTGATTTCTGTAAATTTCGACTTCGTCCTGCAAACATTTCAAGTAATCGTCAAAGCAGATTGTATTTTTTACCACGCAACTCTTTACATCTTTTGCTTTTTTTACTACTTTGGTTTTGTTGGTGTTACTGTCCACCTTGAGGCTGTAAAGTTTACTCTTCAAGCCCACAAATTCTGTCATTATTTCCCCATTATTTTCGTCCTTCATCAAACCTAACACTTTTTTGTTTACTCTAGGGATTTCAAATACATTATTTTCCGGATAATCTGAAGTATCAAATTTATGTAAATCTTGCTTTATAATCTCGTAAACATTTTCGGAAGTAATTTCGTAGATTAGCGAGTCCGTGTCTGTGTATAAAAGCTTGCAATTTTGGGGGGGGGGGGGAAATCGCGACATTATATAATTATAATGAAAATCGTAAACGCAAATTTTGGATAATCTAAAATACACATTCCGATGTAGACAGGTTTCATAAACCAAATTTCCGTTTTCTTTAGTTTAATTGCCACAATATGTTTATCGAATATGGACCTACTATGAAAATTTGGTTTCGAAATATAATACCTAGCTCCGAAACGGCCGTCCCACCTGGAAACTAATTTGATGTTTTTGTTTTCTTACATTTTCATAGTCTTGCCAAAAGCAGCGTTATTCATTAATTTATAAAGATTTTTTTCAAACTTGTTCCTCGCCGCGGTTCTCAATTTTGTATTTAGATCGATGTATTGTTTTAACCAGGGTGATTAGTCGAATGTTAAAACGCGATGAATTCTAACAAGTTTTAAACCAGCCGCCAAACACTGCTTCAAATTACGATAATGTATGACATATTTTTCCTTGTTATATAAAGTAGTTAGCAATTTTTTTTTATCCAGGAGGATAGCCGTGTTCGGAACAAAAAGGTAAACTTTTGTGTGGGTCATGTAACGTTTGCGGATACTCTAAATCAACTTCTAGTGTCTACCCTTTTGAAGCATCGTTAGCTATAGCGTTAACATTAAAATTTTCAACTTCAAAATTAGAGAGCCATCTAAAGCCCTTATATGGAAGGGCCTGACTCATCCCCCATCCGTACAAGTTGTTTACGTCGTAGTACATCAGGTACTTAAGGGCTTTAGAAGGGTCGAACTGACCATCCTTCATAAAGTAATTATTTGCTTTACTATACCTACTAATACATCGGCAAATCCCTCCTCGAATTCATTTTTCTATAAAAAGAAGCATATTTATATCGGAAAGGAGTTCTAATTGAATTTTGGTATACTTTAACATTGCATCCCAAGTGAAACCGGGTGTTGTGTAATACCAGGCCGGATCTAAACCGTATGTATCAAAACAACTTCTTCTAAAGTTTTCAAATACATCCGCCAATAATAATATGTCTGTTTTCAGGTACAGGTCCGAATAGTCGTATAAATTCTTAATTTGAAATGTTTTCCAAACAGTTTGAGCATGCTGATAATCGTTTTCGCTTATATCGGAATCTGTTAATCTACTAAAAAAATGTTCTTTAGCCGGAAGCGACTCTTCCTCAAATTTTTCATAATTTGTCATATATTCGTAAGGATAAACTCCCTTCTTGGAAAGCAAGGAAATTTTAAAATTATCCAAATGCGAATTTTGTTCCCTCAAAATTTTAAAATCACCCGGTTGCAAATAGGATGCCAATTTTTCTAAAGAAGAATTCATAAATCGAAACGAATCTATAAATTTAAATTTAATACCATCTCCGTCGATAGTTTTCGTAAAAGAAATATAGCGCTCCTGGTTTAGCGGCAACAGGCTTATATTACCGGGTATAGCTTTAACTAGGGTTTTAACAAAGAAGTGACTATCGTAACCGATAAAAGTATGAAACAACCCGGGAATAATTCTAGGTGTTTTATAATTTAGATTGCAATTACTATGAGCTGGTCCCCTAAATTTTCCAGTCATGTGACAATGATTAAGCACGCGTTTTCTCACTTCTGACACATCCCCTAAAACGAATTCCTGCTCGCAAATATGACAGACCGGGGCTAGAAGAACTTCATTTTTCTGTTGTTCACTAATTTGCATTGTTTTGTAACGGTTGAAATATTGTTTTAAATTGCCCGAAATATTTTGTAATTCTTTTACATACCATTCAATACAATCTGCTCCGCGATAGCTTCGAAAATAGCTCAGCGAATTATCAAAAGTACAGTGCAGATAGTAACCAATGCTACACGCCTTATGGTCTTGATACCTGGCTGTACTTTTGTTCACCGGGCTGTAGTTTACCTCCTTAAGAATGGCCTCCAGGTCGCTGTATACAATAAAAGGACAAAGTTCCTTATAATTAAAATCCTTAAATTCTAAAAACGTGCCGGGCTCGGGAAGATTCACTTTGCAGTTGTTCATTGCTATACAGTCCACCGTATGTGCGCCAAGTTTATTTTCACATCCAAAATACTGAAGACATCTATCACAAATGAATTTCTTATATCTGTTTTTTGTCAGTTGCAAACTCACCAGTCTGGACAAGTTTTTAATTAAACAGAAATGCAGCTTCTTCGTCGTCTTCTTCTTCCATGTCTGGTTCCATCCCATATTGTTGATTAATTTCGTATTTTTCATCTTCATAATATTCTTGTATCATTAAGAGGTTAATGTGAACGGCTTGCTTGTTTGAAGTCAAATAGGCTGGCGATGAAGAGTAAAGTTGTTCCCTCACGGTAAGAACATACACATTGATTGATACATTGTTTTGTTTCTCAAATTTCGGAATCTGTCTTAGCGTCATTGGAAACTCGATGCCCTCAAAATTTAAATGGTCTCTATAATCTGGATAACTCCAAACACGATGTAGATTATCGTTGACAGGAAACAGGTGAGCCATCACACTCCATGCAAAACAGGCCTCGTCGTTTAAATTTTTAATGTTAATAACTGCCTTTTTTCTTTCAATTTCGGGAGGTAAACGAATAAAGGAGTTGCCGTGGAACAGTTGTTCGCATCTATTGATATTGACAAAAAGCGAAAGAATCTCGTGTAGCGCCCATCAGGATTCCCCCTCTTCAAAAACAGACACATTGTTTAGAATTTTTGATGAAACATGTTTTTGAAACCATTGATTTAAATTTGGCAGGTCCTCTTGGATAATCAGCTAATTTTTAGTGTTAAAGTATTTTGTGGAGAAAATTTCCGAATTTGCAGCTTCCTTTATAAATTCCGCACAAAACACCGTATTAACTTTAATTACACTATTATTTTTAAGGACATTTTCAATTTTTCTTTTAAACAATACAAGGCAATCTTCTAGAAATTCTTCAATTTTTTTATGGGCCAAATTTATTATAACACCTGTTTCAAGTCGAAACTCGAATGCGCTCTCCACGTTTTGCCAGTTTACTCGTTTATTTAATTTGGAATTTTTGTCGCCAGATGTCCCGGCTCCAGTTTTTGTGATTGAGTTCAGCAGCACCTGGTACCTTTTCAAATGTTCAATTGCTGTTTCTACATGCTTGCGGACTCCAATTGACTTGCAGCTTTTCAGTAATCTTGTTAATAGCCGGATATTGTTTTCATTAATTGACAAACTTTTAAAAATTTTATCACGTGCCGAAGGTAGGTTTTTAAAGATTTTATAGCACTTTTCGATGACTTCGACGGCCGCACCGCTAACTCGCGCAATTTCATTTTCGTTGGACATGTTTACTGATTACAAAACTGCTAACACACTGACCAAACATAAGCCAGCGTTTACTTTTATACTAAACTTTAATGGCGTTTACTAGAATTATTTTTAAAAAAGCACACGTCCGCATTGAAAATATCCTTCGTGCCTTTCAATTAATTTACATAGTAAAAGCAGCATTTATCAAAGCTGTTCTTAAAATAATAAAAATATACGCTGCGACTTTTACCGAGCGTCAGTGTTAATTGTTAAGAGCCGTCATTTTTGGGGCATAATTTCAATTATTGCTAAAATTAGATATTGTATACTGGCGAAAAGCTTTTACATGCTACAATACAAAAGCTAGCTCATGAAAAACCCTAATCGGAAACAAATAAAGCTAATGTATTGACACATATATGCAAATATAAAGGCACCTTTTACATGTTGTATTTGCGCTGCAAGTAATTATGTTAGCATAAACTGGAATGGCAGTAGATTTGAATTTATAATATCGCTCGTGACATTAGTGCAAGCATGAAGGCTAATTAAAACAGAGCTGAAGGCGATTCGCACCGGTTAATTACATTAACACTTAAACCTACCTAAAGTATTACTAAGTGTATGTGGGCGAATAGCGCAGAGATTACAAATCAAAATGCCAAAATTAGATATTGCCGAAACAACTGAAAACGTTTACTTGATCGCTATGCATATTTCCTCCAGCAGCAGAGAAAATAAAGCTAGTTTGCCATAAAAAATAAAAACAGCTAATAAAGCTAACATATGGCTGCACACTGGTAAAAAGCCTTCTACTTGTTTCATTTGCTCTACAAGTTTAAGAATGTTGTTAGTATAGACTGGAATGGTAGTGGTCTTGAATTAATACTTTCGCTTGTGTCATTAGCGCAAGTATAAACTTCTGCGGCATTACTCGTTTATAAACGCTAATTGCATGAGCCGTCTTAATAATTAAAACAGAGCTGAAGGTGGTTTGCACCTGGCATTCATGCAAATTATTAATATAAATGAAAACATTTAAGACGGTTTGTAAATGACAAACGATAAATTGACCTTTAATTTGTTGTTGAATCTTTCCTCCGCGCAGTGAGATAAGGACCTTAAATGCCCAGTTATACAAAAATCTGATGACCTTGAACCTTTCCTTCTAACTTGTGCATGGGGGCCCTAAATGGAATGCCTAGTAATGCACAAATCTGATGCGACGTTGTCCACTCCTGCATTTTACCCGAAACATGGGGCCCTCGGGGTTGATGTTTAGGGGATGTTATTCGCATCTAGTAACTTTTTACCCGGTTTCCACGATGGCAAGATGCCACGCCCCTCGAGGCTGGTGTTGCGCAATATCTTCCTTCTCCTCCTTAAGTCCTCCATCTTGGCAGATGGGTGGTGATTATGGATTTAATTATATTCCTCTTTTTTATAAGTTGCTTTTCTGACTGCTTCTCGCCATCTTTCTCTGTTGCTCGATAGTCTGATGGCTTGTTCGACATTAATTTGCATTGTCGATTTGATCGTGTCGATCCATCGTGTTGGCGACCGTCCGCGTCTGCGTTTTCCATCAGGCTTTCCTTGCACTACAAGTTTCTCTAAGTTTTCTCTTCGTGTAATATGCCCAAAAAACTTAAGTATTCTACCGTAAATAATAGACGATAGCCTTTGTTTCGGTTTAATTTCTCTTAAAATTGAAATAGTAGTTTTTCTCGTTGTCCACGGAATACGTAGCAGTCTGCGCCAGATCCACATTTCAAAGGCATCGATTTTTCGGTGGTCTGCTATCCGGATGGTCCAAGTTTCTGAGGCATATTGGAAAACAGGCAGAACCAAAGTTTGCGCAATATCTTACATTTTTAATATAAAAATTTACCCGAAAATATATACTTGAACATGGGGGCCCCGGCGGCTGACGCAATATTACGAATCTAGGGCTCTGCCCCTCGCTATGTGAACTTTGACATTTATATCCAGAACCCGTAGAGAACCACCTTTCCCCCTTCCCCCACCACCCCGCCCCGCTGACGGCTGCGGCTCTGCCTTCCGGAGTCTGACAGACTCCGATGGGGTTGAATGACAAAGGACAAATTAGCCTTAAATTTGTATTTTATTAAAAATGCCCAGTACTTGTTATTCTATTTAAATATACAAAAAATCTGATGTAAATCTTTCCCCCCTACCCTCTAACTTGAGCATGCGGGCCCAACGGCTGGGGCTCTGCCCCACGGGGTTGATGTGACCTTGAACCTTCCTTCGCCCCCTAACTTGCACATAAGGGCCCCACAATATGGCGACTGGGGCTCTGCCCCCCTGGGGTTGATGTTGCGCAATACCCAGAACATGTTGCGCAATATCCAAAAGTGAAAGTCAATCGGTGACCTTGAAGTGTTCCAGAAGTGAGCTAACCCTACTACTTTTTAGACCATCTTTTGTCTGCTTTTCTTCGCTTTTTACTCTTTCTTGCTGATTCTTACAATTTCCATTATATGCCTTAATGCCTGCCTTCTTAGCTGCTCGTTGCAACGTTCATTGGTTTATCTAGCTTCTTATACCTTTCTTTTAAAACTCTGACAACATTTCACTGTCTAACTTTGCTTGAATTCTACGCTTCATTTCATTGCCTTTGCAATCCTTTTTGTAATTAATAATTTCTTTTAGTTCGGCTATTACCTTTGCACAAACCTCTTATTTTAAATTGATGTTACAGTCAACTAAGATCCTTGTGAGAATTGAGCTTTGCTTATAGCGTTTTTTATTTAATTATTCTGCTATTACTGGCATCTCTTTACAAATGGATTCATCCCGTTATATTCAAGTTTTAGCCTTGCAGTTATATAAAATACCTTACCCTGAGCTTTAGTGAAATGTCCATTAATTTGGCAATGCTATCAGAGTTGAGTTGTAGGGCCTAAGACCATTGCAATATAGTGTGTTTTTTTGACCATATACATTTGAGTTTGAGTAAACATTTTCTTTGATTGAGCGTACCCAGGGTCAGGGGGCGACAGCTTGACTCCGTTCCTAGCGTGCTATCAACAACCCAGAAGAATTGTCTTTTTTATATGTTCTGAAACTGTAAATACTCTATTTAAGCGACAAATTTTAGCTGTTTGTATACTAGATCTAAGTAATAAAACTTTGTAAATTCTTTACTCTAGCAATCTTCAGACCATGTCCAAAGCCACCTGTGCGAATTTTAGCAATAATCAGACTGAAACAGTGATTTCATTATTGTACCGCTTCATAAAGTTTGCCACTAATTTGATTTCTAAACGTTAAAAAGTAATAATAAATAACATAAAACATTGTTGTTTCATGCTTCAGATTTTTTAAGTTATTACAATTTTATTGCGCATTTATTCGATTTCAATATGTGTTGTAGTTAGTGCTTATGGTTACACCTCAGTTGCACATCTATTCGATTTTAAGGTTTACGCTACTAAGTTCGTATTTTACGCGCTTGTGCCACGCCTACTTCTTGGCGTTGCAGCTCAGGAAGTAAAAGTGTGCACTTATTTCCTAAGCGTTCTTTTCCGCCTTGCTTGATGTACGGCATGAAGCCGGCGTAAGCGTTAATAAAAAGTTTCAGTGAATTTATGGGCTGCAGTTTAACTTGTTTTGTGTGATGTTTGCCTGTGCCTTTTGGGACGGATTCGAATTCCTGAAGCATTTATGAGGCAACTACGTACAGTTCCACGCCATTTTTGGCGAATTTTACTCTTACCGAGTGTCACACGTGCCCGGAAGATTCGGGCAGTTACCGGAGAGCCGTAGGGCGATATTTGCAGAGATGGTCGTTTCTACCACGTTTGGGATGCGGAATGCCGCTTAGAGCATGAACTCGAACCGTGTTATCTTTGTGCTCCGTTTATCCACTGCAGCGTACATTTTTTAGAGCGCAGGAAGAAACCTGACCCAGAAACCTACCTTCAGGTCTTAAGTCTCACCTATGTGTTGAAACTTCTCCTGGCGACCAGTGTTCTGTCGCTCGTGCTTATTCAGGCGTTTTAAAGTCCGATTCACCGGCGTGACTTTGAGGGTCAGCACCTGGAGCACGCAAAGCGTTTTCTTCCAAGCTATGAAATAGACATCGCGGTAACTTCGCCAAATCTCCGTCTAATTTTTAATGTGTACAATAACATTTTATTGCTATTTTGTGAACCTGTAAGTATGTACTAGGTTGTAAGCATTTGATTGAGGTACCTCGTAACTATAATCTATTAATCATAGTTGTTAACTTATTTTATGTCAACCTGCGAATTCAAATTGTGATTGCACTGTAATTATGCAGTGATGCGATTTTGATTTCGTTACGGCTACTTGAATTATTTGAAGCGTCTCTTTCAGGAAATATTTGTGAATGTGCTGATTGAGTTTACGAATTCTCGTTTTGAACAGTTGGGTACACTTGTCGTTATTTGATAAAAATTCCTTGGCGCTCTGGGCAGCTCTCTGTTTGGTTCTACCGTTTTTACTTCAAAGACCTGTAACGCCATCTTTGACTAACCTGGCGGCCGGCAATTGTACCCGAGTGTATATGAGTAAACTTTCTAGAAATTTTGACCAACGTATTAATTGAGGTAACAAAATATTTTAATATGAAGTTACTGATAACCAAAAACACATAATATAATCACAGAACAATGTAAATTTTATAATAACTATCTACCTGAGGTACCAAAATTCGCAAGTGATTATTGTTTCTTCCGACATTTAAACATCTAAAGTACGAGGATCGTTCTATAGAAACACGTTTGAAGACTGTAGTATAATTTTTATTTACTCAATTTAAAAAAAATCTGTATTAACATTAAGGCATGAGTCCTATTGTTGTAGTAATATATAGATTTCCTGCTGGTAAAATTTTTGCAGTTTTTAACGAAACCAGTCTTGAACAGCAAACTGCACGTCCGAAGTGAGCCGCTGTTTTTTTAACGGGTGCTTTGGTGGACCAAAGACGTGAATTTTGTGATAAGAAAAGTTAGAAAAATGGGATTAACACTTGTTATACTGACGTTCATCATTTCAGGTAGTTATCTGACTTTAATGCGTCTACTTACTCCTAAAGCAGTTTCCATAACCCACATGTTTTCATCTGGAGTTGCAATATGAACATGTTCTGGATAAACCAAATCTTTCTTGTCGAAATGTTCTGTCTTACTGAACCAGTGTAGTGTGTGAATAACTACAGTGACCACCAAGTCATCATCAACAGCTGTTACCGGGCGAAAACGGTATTACGACATAACAACCAGCTCCTCAAGCTTGCAAAACTAGGTCATACGCTTGGGAGCCAAATTTGTTACTCACGAAACGACTTTACGACATACCTGATCGGGAATTTTAACCGGATACGCAGCTCCAACCCTCGTTACGAGATGGTCGGTAACAAAGGTGCTCGACTTTGGTTCGCTCAGCGAGAAGGTTGTGGTTCTTTACTACCTAAAGATTAGGGCTGCGCTTCGGCACAAAGGGGTAAATAATGGTAAAATTGATGAGCCACCACATTCGGAATAAATTAGAAAGACAATATCAACAACATTAACAATAGGTAGGCCCACTTTGAATGTGGAAGGCAATAGGCCCACCTTTTTACTTCCAACTTGTCAGAGTTTGGTCGACGATCCACGTACAACACTAACTTACCTTACAAAAATAACTAATGGATGCAGCTGCTAAACTCCTTTTACAACTGAAAAGTACACACATAACGCATACAAATATCATAAAAACAAATGAAAAACATCAATACTTAACAATGGACTCTATTGCAATAATAAAAATATTCATGGCAAAGACAAGATTTAGAATAAAAATAAGAACACCGACATGAGTTAGATTAATTTACGTAATACGTTAACTTAGTTACAAACAGTACACTTGACTGCAAATGCATAATGCGGCTCAGAAAACGAAACTGCCACAACGTTACGTTAAACAACAGGGAAATATGACGGCAATTCATTAAATTTGGCAAAACCAACAATTCTGACAATAAATGTAACATGACGCCGGATTGTTCAACACCTGACGGGACGTTCACTGTACGTTATAGACAATAAAACTACAATACATTAACAGATCAGCTGACTGCATTTGACGTGCGGCATTGTAGGTGGTCGCCTCTCCCAAACAAACTGCCCAAAATGCCTGAGGAAAGAAAGACTGGTAGACCACAGGGTGTTAGCGAGATGCAGGAACAAGGCCTCGGTGATGTTTGTCGCAGCCAGGAGTGGCAAAACGATACCCCAGAACGGGTAAAGACGTACAGGACTTCCAATACAGGAACAAAGGGACAAAACCCTCAACGTGCGAGATACAATATGACGTCTTATTTAAGTTAGCGTTGGTATATTTGGGAGTCCGTTAAAAGATCCGCCATAGCGAAATTTAAAGGTCTCGCAACCCTTACGGTAATAGACTCCGACCACCCTAACTAGTTTGCTTCATTTGAACACCCAACAGCTAATGTTTACAACACAACGAACACTAAGAGTTGCCCCACAAACAAACAGTTCTGTTTCTTAAGAAAGCACCCACAAATTAACCAAATCCCACACATTATTCGGAAAGCGGAAGAGGGAATATAATTTCTTCAACAAGCAACCCCCCGGGGCCGCGTAAAGCGAGACCGCGGGGGGAGCGAACACACACACGTGTTCTGCAGTTCAGAGACGGGCGGGAATTGAATGACTTAAGCCTCGATCCACAAATCCAACTGCGGCCACGCAAGCACAAACTAACTTGCGTTCTCTCTTTCGCTTATGCGAAAACATGGAAAAAACGTGGCGCTAACGAAATACTGACACACCTAAAGTTACGAAAAAATCCAACAAGCTGGTGTCATTTCTGACCAAGCAATTTACGCCAGCCTAGAAAACATCGAGCCCTTCTGAACAACAACAAATTCTAAGATGGCGACAGTAAAGCACAAAGCATATGGAAATAGATTGCTTTACCCCAAACATCCGGGGAAAATTCTAGACTGATCAAAAGCTAATTAAGCGATTTGCAGGAAACTCGAGTGTGTCGAAATAAGAAATTCTAAGAACCCAATCAGCTAACTGCAACGACAACAAAACGTGAATTTCTAAATGAATTTCGGCGAATATAAATGAACTGCAGAGTGTTAATAAACGACCTACGCGGACATAAGGTTATTGCGGAATCAAAGTTTGATAACATTACCAAGCTAAAGACGTCCCGCCCGGACCGCCACCTAACGGACCAAAGAACAAGAAGAATAAGCTAAAGATTTGGCTTAAATAAATTGGAAAAGATCTCAAAATTGCGGAAAGCACTAGGTTTGGAAAACACCGCTCTTATTCTCTCATGGATTGTCGGGCGTCCTTTGGCGGCTAAAAATTAAACATTATCTTTGGACAAATTTTCCATAGTAAACGCCATTTCGGAGATCCATAAAAATGCACACAAAGAAGCAACCACAAAGAAATTTGGCAGACACCTCGCTAATACGCCAATAAACAGTTTCAACAACAGCATGCAATTGTCGTGATAATCAAGTCGCGTCTATGCGATCAAAACGTGATTCTGTTGAACAATCCTCGTAATATGGCCAATATTCGTTTCTGTAAAAAGTATTTCGATTTTAACAAGTTATTTATCACGAAAGTAAAGAAGTTTAGTTTTATCAGTTGCATTTTGATAGATAATCAGTTCTTGAAATAATAAGATTATTTTCTAGAAAGCTACTGTTAGCCTTAGTAGACACTCTGTACACAATTCTGTTGAAGTACATGGATTAGCTGAAGCAATACCCTGTATGATACGGCTTCAAATTTTAAGATAATAATTAAGTATTCGATATTCCATTAAGATATAGTATGTTCGTGTATGTGTATGTCGAGCGTATTATTTAAGAATATGGTTTCCAGGGTAACATTAACGCCTAGCTTCTAATCAAAATAATATGAGCAATTTTATTATCAACTAATGCGGTAGAGTTCAAAGAGAAAATTGATGATTAGGGTCAGCTATCAGCAACGGCGACTTTTTAGGCGAAACGTATTATCGTTTACATACAAAACAAGTTTTGGACAATGAGATGTGTTTATCAGCTTATTTTTTATGCATAATTCACAATTGTAACAAAAGCCCAAAATAATAACCAAATTCATAGAAATAGTAAACTTGTTACTTTATGCTGCATTGAGACAAATACATCGGTCATATTCTTCTTTGCCTCTGAGAACTATCTGATGAATATATCTGTAAAGCAGAACGGTTATATTGCACAATAAATATGTAGTGTGACTCTAACAAAGGTATTCAAATTCGCAAATTATGCAACTGTATAGGGATACGACCTCTTTCCCTTTGAAGTTCTGCATACCAATAAGAAGAAAATTCGTGGTTAAAAGGTTTCGTAGGCTTAACAAAATACAAATTGTGCCATGTGCCATCATTGAATGTGCCATAAGTTGCTGTGAGAATTGAACTTTTTTATTTTTAGAACTGTACCTTCTATCGGAGCCAATTTCAAAGTTACGCAACGGCGAGCCTTAGCTAGTAGATGTATCTTTCCCTGTTTATTTGAAGAGGATTCACATCTCCACAGACCGAATTTTGCACATAATTCAACAAAGAAAGTCGTAGTGGGTGACCCCATCGGTTGCCGTTCTAAAAAATCACCACAGTGGATTAAAGCTACATTATTTTGCCTGCCTGTTACCTCTTTCTGAAAAGTTAAAAAATTTATTACCAGAGTAATAACTACTCCAAACCTCTATCCGTACAGTTTCTGAACGTATGCTATAACTCAAGCCGAAAACCTTATCACAATAGTTCCTGATGCATAAAAAATACTACCAGCTGGCTCTAATAATTTATTTAAAATTAATTTATTGTTGTTGCATTGGTCTATATCATTTTGACGACAAGGATAACATTCAAAGTTGCCTATCGAATTTAATCCCAAAACTATTCCCTACTAGAGATACTCTTCACTATATTTTCGAGAACGGCTTAAGCGATCTGATTCCATTGCAAGTGGATAACCCTAGAATTATTGTCTCAATTGACAACCCTGTTGCGATGTCCTTGAAAACCTACTATAAATATGTGCTTCTAACTAAAGGAACGTTTAGCTTGAATAGCACTCTCGCTAAGCTAATGAAGACACCTGTTTGGAATGAGAGGGAAAGTCCTCGTGGTCATTTTCTGATAATCGTGACGTCAACTACCGTGGTGAAAGCTATCTTCAAATATTTTTGGAGTTTTGACATTATGAACGTCATTCTAGTTGTAAATGTGCAACAGAACTCGAGTTTAGTGTACATTTCCAATCCTTTTCACAAAGAAAGCGGATGTGCTAGGAAGGTAGTGTTACAACCCCCAAAAAACTGCAATCAGGTAGAACACCCGAACTTCTACCGCTTTATGCAGAAGGTTGATGTTTGTAATTTTAATATAGTTATCTCTATCAGCAAAAATCCAGAGGTAATACTAAAGACGAGACATGCTTTAGGAGAAATATTGAAGTTTGTGAAGTTTTTTGGTCTCTTTTTGAGGGCAAACGTATCGGTCAACTTTGTCAATAGGACAGAACCCATTTTACAGAATCGTAACCAAGATATGTCCTTCGAAATTGATATTACAAGGTATTTAGACAGATATATGATGCTCGATATCAGCATTCCTTTCTACTGGGACAATATGGTTTGGCTGGCACCCCGGTCTTCCAAAATTTCAGGAATAAAAGCCATCGTTTCAATTTTTGACAGTAAGGCTTGGAACATGATTTTAGTAACTTTCGTTGCTGCCGTTATTATTTGGTGGGTGGTAGCAAAGGTGCATTTAGAGTTGTCTTCATTTGACAGAACTTACCGTTGTATTTTAACGATTTTTCTGTTTACCTTGAATTTATCCGCACCTATGCCATCAAACAGCAAATCTTTTCACCTGCTTACCTTATTTTACCTAATTTACAGCATGCACATCAACAATGTATTTCAAGGTAAGTTGATAAGCGTCCTAACCAATCCTAGGTATGAAAGAGTAACAAGGACCCTAGAGGATTTTGCTGACTTAGATCTGCCCGTTTTGATGACTAAACAATTGGAATTACGAACAGCGCAGCTAGCTGCCAATTCAACTGCATTTGAGAAAATAAGAAAAAGGGCTAAAACGCCTTCTCGTACGTCCAAGTCGATCAATAACATAACTTCTACCGTATACAACATCGCATATAATCGAAACTGCTCGTCTTATGTAGGACAAAACATGTTGAAAAAACTTTTTTCGAACCAAAAGCCAATGGTTGATATAGTTACAATAACTAATTTCTTCCAACCAATTGAAGGTGTAGTGTATGCTAGAAAGGGGCATTATTTTCTGCCCACATTCGACTTGCTGACTAGAAGGCTGCTGGAAAGTGGATTTTATGAGAAAATATATTACGTTGGCCAACCACCTAGATTTGATGATAATAAAGAAGAACTGATTGTTCTTCAATGGAAACACGTACGCGGTTTGTTTATTTTGTGGATAATCGGATTAGCTGTAGCTGGCGGTGCTTTTATGGTAGAATTTTTTTCTACATTAAATAGGGACCTGTTTCTTTGTTCTTCTAATATTAACGGTTGAGCTAAGATTTGTATATTTAAACTGTGGTCTTGTGCATGCCGTGTCCGTTATATAAGCATTTCCAATTAATAATACAGATTGCGGACTAGTTTTAATCGTAGATATATACTTTTTCTTCTTCATCCAAAAACCATGGTACCCTAAACAGGTGTCCCGTTGCTTAGATATATACAAAAAGTAAAAAATATTACGAGTATTAGTTAACGTTGGGTGTTTTCTAATATGAGCTTGAACTTTCATCTAGCGTTATGTCGATGTGCTAATTCTCCAAAATTATAGTTATATTTATGAATAGCAATCAATTAAAACTTATAATTGGCTGAATGTAGTTATCAGGAGGAATTATCCATAATTATTATTGGTAACTGGTGGTTAGTTGTTTTTCAATATAGATTATGTCATCTCAGCACCAAATGGTATTCATGACATGGTTAAGTTATGTAGATTACCTTACTTGAATAACACTAACGATGTCTATATAACTTATTCACTATAATTAGCTGTTAATATATAGCACATAAGGCATTAATATTCGTTATTAAAGTAATTAGTCACTGCTGATTAGGTCTCTAGATAGCTTCCTTTTGAGCTTGGAGCTCCAGGCATGACTTTTTGTTCAAGATTGCGTAGTTACTCAAGCTATTTAAAAATAAAAGAGTACTGTAACTTAGCATGTACACTACGCCAGAGGCGCAAATTTTTTTGCGTCGAGTTAAAGTGTTTCTTTGTTTTTATTCCTGATGAAGCCTTTTATGAAAGTGAACGAAAAGTGCAGTCGAATCTCAGAAGTCATTCGTTAATTAATGACAACGGCTGTGGAAGCGTCCGAAATCAAACTTACTGTTAGCTTAAAGTTGTAGTTATATATAATTGTTAATTTCACTTTAGTGTACTTGTAATCGTTTATTAAAAGTTGTCGCTGCAAATTATTATTACACCTGAGGATTTTGTTTCCACGAAGACTGATAACGATAGCAGCAATGGACTGTATTTTTACTTTTAACAACAATCGAAATTAACCACTGTTATTGGCGAAGGCGCAATTTGTAGCGGACAAGAGAATGATTTGCCGTCTACCTTGCTTTTCAGCATCGCTCTTCTCAACCACGAATTCACGCTACACTAAATGCGGCCGCTCGGATCCACGCACGCTTTTGATCTCTCGCGCATCTACGATGTTATTGTTTTTCGCACAAGTACTTTTCAACACTATCTTTGTTTTTTTCGCGTGTGACTGCATTTTCTTGCTCCGTGACCCTGGCCAAGTATGAACTATACACAACCCCTGCCAAAGTCTGAACAATATTTGTAGGATGCAATGCTACAAGAATATGCTACAACAATTGCCAGTCTCGGAAGTCCCACTTGATACAGAGAAGTCAGTATATAGGTCACAAACTGATGTAAGCTAATTGAATAGTCGTCTGTAGCTTTTAAATGTATAACTAAATGGTAGCACAATCCAGCGTGATGTACAACGATTGTATTACTGATAGTGAGGCGACTTCCATGCGAATATAGAATAGTATGTTAAAAAAGTTCAAACGGTAACCAATTTAAATTTAAATCAATTAAAATTTTTATAAGGAATTATCAGAAGCCTTCTTCTTCTTCTTCTATCCTTTACCCCACGAATGGGTTTGGTGGTATTATCAGGTAGTTGACACAGTTGTTGCCCACGCGTTGCGATCTTCAGCTAAGTGTATAGCATCGTGCAAGGTATGTCCTGTCAGTGCTCCAGCTTGATCAACCCATCTTTTAGGTGATCGACCCCTTAATCTACGTCCCTCAATCTTTCCTTGTACAATTAAACTCTCCATAGAATTTTTCCTTCGGGATATGTGACCGAAGTATCGAAGGAAAGATTGGCTGACTTTCGTGGACAGTCGGGATTCAATATTAAGTTCTTTTAGTATGGAGAGATTGGTCCGGTGTGCTGTCCACGGTATACGCAAGACACGTCTATATACCCACATTTCAAATGCATTAATTCTTTGTATGTCTGCTTTTTTCAAGGTCCATGTTTCTGCTGCATACATCGCGATAAGGAATATAAGTGAATGAACGAGCCTTAACTTCGTGGATTTTGTTATAGCTGAGTTTTTCCAGATTTTTGTCAGCTTTGTTGTGGCCGTTCTTGCTATCGCCAAACGTCTTTTGATTTCTTGTCCGCATTCACCGGTATTTGTGATCAGCGAACCAAGATAGTTAAACTTTTCTACCGTTTCATATCCTGCGACATTTTGAACTTGTGGTTGGTTGTTATGCACACGATCTATTATCATAACTTTTGTTTTATTAGCGTTTAGTTTTAGTCAGTATCTCTCGCTAGTGGTTTTCAACCTATCCATGATCTCTTCCAGTTCCTCTTTACACGATGCTATAATAAGTGTATCGTCTACATACCTAAGATTACTAATATTCCTCCCCCCTATCAACACTCCACCTCGCCCCCGTCCAGTACCTTCCGCATGATGCGCTCGCTATATATATTAAATAGAATTGGTGATAAGATGCAACCCTGTCTGACTCCGGCTTTAGTAGAGAATTTATTTGACCTGACTGTATTGATTCTTACGTCGGCTTGATTATTTTCATATAATTCTTGGATCAGTCGTACGAGGTGGTTCGGGGTACCCATTTCGTTTAGTATGTTCCAAAGAAGGTTCCAATTTACACAGTCGAATGCCTTTCAATACTCTACAAAGCAGAGATACATCGTTACACCAAACTCTCGTGCTTTCTCTATCAATTGACGGGCGTTTAAGATCTGTTCTCTAGTGCCTTTGCCTGGTATAAAGCCAGTTTGTTCATCTGATATTTGTGGTAGGAGAAAAACCTTTAGACGTTTATGGAGGATGTTCAGTAGGACTTTACTTGCATGTGGAATTAGCGCAATAGTTCTGTAATTACTGCAGTCTGTAAGAGAACCCTTCTTATACCACGGCACGAATGTTGATGCACACCATTCTTCAGGCCACTTTCCGGTATTCCATATCTTGTTGCAAATTTTATGTAGTTCATCAACTCCAATATTGCCCATCGCTTTGAGTACTTCTGCGGTTATACCATCACTTCCAGAAGCTTTACCATTCTTTAGACATTTTATTGCAGCTTCAACTTCTGAACGTAAGATACTTGGTTCAATGTTGCCTTCTATGTTGATTAAATTGTCGACTTCTCTGTAAAGCCCTTTATTATCAAAGAGATTAAGACAGTATCTCCTCCAGACCTTACCAATTTCATCCACGTTCGTTATTGTATTGCCCTGCTCATCATGAATGATTTGTGTTCGGGGTTTAAACTCTCGTGACAGATACTTTACTTTGTCATATAGTTGTTTCGATTCGTGTTGGGTAGAGTGTTGTTCAAGTTGGAGACATATTTCGTTGATCTGTTTGTTTTTATCATATTTACATATAAGAAGTATCTCCGATATATTCAAAAACTGTTTTGGAACGATGACACTAAAACTAAAAACAATGGCTTTTGCTTTATAATGTCTGCGTTTCTTTGCTTAAATAAAACACAAAAATGCAATGGGACGTGGGATGCAAACACCATTAAAGAAAGGTATGAATTAAGTTAATCTGATTATATTGAATTTGAATACAAGTATGTATAATTAACACAGACTAAATAAAGCAAAATTACTCCTACATCTATATGACGTCATAAGGGATTCACACGCTGCTAAAAGATACCAGTTAATGACTCCTGTCAACTATTTAAACTTAAGTTACTTATTATTTGAACAACACTAAAATTTAAGAATGGGTTACGTAGTTATAACAACACAATACCTTGATTACAATCCTAGCTGCACCTCTACAGGTTTATGCTCACCACTGCTGTCATCGCACATTTTCTGAACCTTTGTTGACCTACTGATCAAGTCGGGAGCTGGGTCAGACGGCGTAGAGATGCAACTTCAACAACTGAGGTAATTTCTAAGAAGAGCTGCTGTATCAAATCCTCAAAGGCGAGAACAGGAATGTATGCACTATAACATCTTCGGCCATTGCTTTTGCTCACAACATTTCGATAGAAAGACTCAAGGCACATATTCCCGCTTACCCCTTAAGATCATCGGCTATACTCATAAATTACGCCCACTTGATCTGACAGGTGGCGACTAGTTTTCACTTCAAGGTGCTTCGAGTAATTAACTACTAGAACCCTTAAAACCTGCACGATGAGAAAGCGAAAATAATCGTTACAATATAAATTAATATGCTGCCCTAGTAGCAAAACCCCGCGCACAGGGCTGCGAAAACACTTCACAATTGATTGATGTCTCTCTAATAACCAAACTTGGAAAACTGACTGCATCTGATTTTGAATCGGACTGAAAGAGTGGGAGATATCAGATATCAGAGTACCTGCTATTGGTATTTTATTACGTTTTGCTAACTCAACGGTGTATAATTGGGGTAACACCATGCGCATTTCAAAATGGTTAGCAAAAACCACAACGGGCGATCTCAGACCAACAAGCTGACTTAATACATTCACACGTGTGCCTTGGTTGTCCTGAATATGGCCAATGATTGACGTTAACGTCATTTTTGATAGCTTTGTTTTACGTCCCGATGATTCTAGATATTTTGAGCACAAATAAATCGGCGTTGTGATGACGAACTTTCCTTGAATGCAACCTCGAATGAGCTTGTGAGAACGTAATTCGATATTTAATTTTACAATGAAATTACTCAGCCGTTTCACAGGCATTAATAATTTGTCAACCACTTAAAGTTGTTGCCTAAACAGGTAAGGTTTTGCCTCTTGCAAGACGAGATTCGCTCTATCAATAATTCAAATAAGCGGACAAAGGCGTATCAGTTTTCACGTAAGTTGTTGACGTTATAAAACGTATTTTTCCGACGACCACTACGAAAAATGGCAAAAACGGCATGGCTTGGTGTTACTGAAAGTGACACATTGCACAGGTCACCTGAAAAGGTCACGTGGGGCGTGCGTTTTCCGTCTTGAAACACTAGTGCGACATGGTCTCCTGTTGCAACTAAAATGCGCGAGAGCGTCACAGCCAATTCGGCATAAAACAGCGCGCAAGTCGCGAAACAAGCCGGTTCAAAAATCTAGTAAGCTAATGTCACAGAAATAGTATGACAATTTAAGTTGATGTTTAAACAATATTTGTTTCATTTTGCGGTTAAAAGTGGTAAATTTGATTTATATTATAAAGAATCAATAGTATATTTGTGGTCGTCGGAAAAGTATAGTGTATAACACGTGCTGATTGGATATTTCACACTTCTGCGAATGAGCCACTTGCCTATCGTATTCGTGTGAAATATCCAACTTTCAGCACTAGTTAGACAATATACTATTTTACACTTATTGTGTAAATACTTTACATAACCGGTCGTGTTTCCAATCTAATCATATCTTCATACAACTAAAAGAATAATTTATTAAAAACGAAATTATTACAAACAGAATTCGTTAAGTTGCCTCCAGATTGTGGAGAAATATTTTCTGAACCATATTTCCTTTACTGAATAGGTTACCTTTGGCCTCAATATCCCTGATAGACGATGTTTTTTGATTCAGTAATAAAACTGAACCATATTTCTCATGATGTACTGATTAGCTTAAAACGCGTTTTTCCGTGAGTGAATTTTTGTGTGCACCAATATAGCTGATTACAAGCAGTGGAGTTATAAACAGAACAAAGCACGCGATTGCGTGAAGAACAGCGGGGAAGACAGTCGCACTTGAGTAAGCGACCGGAGTATTTAAAAAAAAGTCGTTTTGACGGCCTCTTTATTTAACTTGCCAAGGTACGTTACGCCTGTGAATTAAGTGGGTTAACAAGCAGTCTAGACCTACTGTATCTCAAGTGGAGTTTTTTAGAGTGAACCATCACCTTGAAAGCAACCCTGACGTTTTCCAGTCGACACAGCTAGAAGCTGTGATTTTAGCTTCAAAAAAGCACACAGCGCTGGTTTTATGTTTCTACGACTGTTTAAACTAGCAAACAAAGAGCAATACAAGTTCATAGTACAGTAGAGTATAGAGTTAAGTAAAAGAGCTGCATTACAATTTGCAATTACTAAGTATTCATAACCTTTCATATCAAAAATGTTGCTAGCTACTTACTATTGAGCAAGGATAGACTGGAACTTCTTAAAGTAAAACTGATTTGCCTACAATGCCTTTTTGAAATTTTTGGTAAGTCTTGTAGTTGTTAAGAAAATTCTGAATATCTTGTTTTATTTGTGGCCAAATGTGGCTCTGGTAAGTGTTTTCGATTATTGTGTGAACACTTTACTATAACTTCTATTATAATTTCTTGAGGTCTGGGTTTCCTGTTTCTTTAATTTGCGTTTGCAGTTGCTTCGTGTGCCATTGGTATTTTCCTGGTACTTTCATCTTGTTTAGTATCCACTTGACAATCTCAACTTAAAGTATCAGCAACATACATTTTAGTTCTTTTTTTATAGTAACTTTTAAACCGTACTGCTGTACTAGTAGTGGCATCCACTGCAGTCTTGGGGGCGCAGCTTCTAACGGATTTACAAATATTGCTTCAAGCGGTTTGTGATCAGTTTCGACTCTCACATGGAATTCTTTTGCAATCTGTTACTAAGAAAAAAAAGAGTTCATTATAGTTTAATTGATTCTGAAAGCCTTAGCACTGTAACATACTAGTCTTTCATTTGGGATAATGTGGAACCCAGTGCTGTACTATTAGCGTCTACTGAAAGCTTTATTTATTTTTATGATCAAAATAATTTAATCCAACTGGAGATTTCAGCAATTCTTTTAATCTCTTAAATGTCTGTTTTTGCTCTGCATCCCATAACCACTAATTTTTAGTCCTCTAACTTGACGTAGTGGTGCGGTTATTTGGCTAAATAATTTACTATACCTGAAGAAATTCTGTAATTCATTCACTGTTTGAGGAGTTTTTAGCTGTTAAATAGTTTTTATTTTTTCCTGGTCTGCTTACAAACCTTTGGATGAAACTGAATGCCCAAGAAATTTGTACTTGCTGTTGATTACATACATATATTTTTTTGTTGAGTTCAATTTTCTTGATAACTTGATGGGCGATTTTGTGTAGTTCGTCCTTATTCCTTGCAAATATCAAAGCATCGTCGATAGATACTTCTATTCCCTTTAATCCACCTAGTAATGCTGACATAATCTGATGGAAAGCTTTTAGGGCTGAGGCCAATGAAAAAGGAAATCTTCTGCTTCTGTAAATCTAGCAGTACTTTCGGTAACTTTAATCTGCCAATAACCTCTTTTGCAAACTAACCTAGTAAACCGTTTGGATTCACTAATTTTCAGTAAAACATTATCTAGTGTACCTAGTCAAAAGATATTGTCATTTTTCAAATTCTTGATTATACCTGAAGGATGGCTACATAACCTAATTTTTCCATTTTACTCTTACGATTACCAATGGAGAAGCTACTGGGAATAACTCTGCTATAAGTTCAATAATATCAACTTCTACCATTTTCCTCGGGGAGGACTAATGGTTAACTGCACATGTGCACTTTTTTAGACAGTCTACACCTTCAAATATTTACTTGGAATTGTTTGAATGAGGTTCATCTTTTTAAGAAACTCTAATTTGACACACATCTCTTTTTCCAATACTGGTTGAAACTCAACTACTACGAATATTTGATTATTCAGAGATTTTTATTTTGTTAAAATCTTACAGTCCTCCCACCTAAAAGAGGTACATTGCGATTTGCAAGTGACTTTAATATTTTTATCTTTGACTTATTTCATATGTAGAAAAACTCTTGGCAGCTAATCGTTTACATTTAATATAAAACAATGAATATTGTAAAAATATATTTCGACTTCACGTCTTCATCAGTTTACATTTTTGTAATTCTGTAAGTTAAAATACACAAATTAGGTGCTAAAATCACAAAATATGACAGTAAGTGAGTGAACGAAGTTCAAAGACCTCAAACATGCAATACATACCTTTTTAGTCAATAGCTCCAGTTCTAAATTTATTTTTATCCTTGTTTTTTTTTAAATTCCTATTATATTCCAAAAATAGCAGTATCCCATCAGGATTATTATCAATGCTTTCATACGTTATTTTTTTTTTCATGAAAATCGTACGACACTCGTTAATGACCAATAGAAAAATTAGTTCACGAGCCGTAACCCAGACAACAACAAAATTTCTTGGACATTTTTTGTAGGTAGACATTACTTCTTTTTAGGGTTTGTGTCGTTACGATTTTCTTACCGAATCTGCATTCGAGCATTAATTCATATCCGGAAATTATTTTTCGTGCATTCCAAATTAATGCTCTTGTGAGATTATATGTGAAAATCGTACGACACTCATTAATGACCAATAGAAAAATTAGTTCACGAGCCGTAACCAAGACAATAAAAAAATTTCTTGCAAATTTTTGGTAGGTAGACCAACCTAACTGTGATGGTTTGTGGCGTTACGATTTTTTTACCGAATCTGCATTCGAGCATTAATTCATATCCGAAAATTATTTTCGTGCATTCCAACAGCATCCTAATTTACCCTCGCGTCCCGCTCGGGCAAATTAATACGACGCGACGTTGTTGGACCGCACTCAAAAAAATTTCCGGAAAGAATTAATGCTCTTATGAGATTATATGTGATAATTTTACTATAAGAACGAAAAATGTTTTGGCAATTTATTGTTATATATGTTTAAACTTACTCAGTTGTAGTAAAGGAAGACACGTTACCACTTCTTCTTAGGAAAATTGAATTTAGAATTATGTTCTTGCAACTTAAGATATGTTTGTTATAATACGAGATTTGCCCGTTGTATAATAGATTAAAACAAATAAAAAATACAAACAAAGGACATTCCATAAATTTACAATTCTTTTTTGATAAACGCTCATCCTTAAAAACACATTTTATTTTTAATCTCGTTTTTATTTCGCGTTGGATTTCGGCACCATGTAATTGTATACTACTACGTTCTTATAATGTTTTATATTTTATTAACGAATACATGTGAATAGAAGATAAGCACATGATAAACACAACTATTTCTGTCTATACCGCTGTGATTTTTTTCGCAGATAGTGACCCTGCTTATATATGTTATATATTCTGAGACTTCTTATCAAATAAAGAGCTCAATCACTTACCTGTACCACAATCTTAATTGCATGAACATAGAGTAACAATGATAACCTCTTTTTCTCGGGTAACTGTCATAAAAAGTACTTTTAAACCAGCACCTAAACATTGCAATTCAATTCAAATATATTAAACCCACAAATTAAGGGCAAAGATAAATGCAACAGACAAACAAAAATAAATGTAAAATTATAATTGACACAAATAGATTGCTATGATTAAATTTCAATCACAAAAGCTTAATGAAATTGAATCGCTCTTTCTGAGATTTAATCAAGTTACTTGTTTAGCCACTCCTAGAAAATCTTTTTGTTTTCATGGATACTTGAGGCTTACAAATAAACAAACAAATAAATGATTTTAAATAAACACTTGTTACTTATTAAACTACAACTCACCAGGCCTTGATTACGCAATTATGGTTGTTTTGACTTCAACATTTCATGTTTTTGTTCTATTCTGTACAGAATGTAATAATTATTTAGACTCACGTAAACTTTAGGGCTTTCCATAGGATTTTTGGGCGATGGACGTTCGTCTGCACTGCTACTTGCCTCAATGCGGGTACAATTTTCTCGCTCCTGCTCTGCTTACAAAATCGCTGAATGCGGCACTGTACTAGTACGGCAGCTAAATTTAATTGTATTACGTTGCGCGACCTTGGCTTTGCTTTTTGCGGGATCGTAAAAGTTGCGATGTGCTGCACGGCTTGGAAGACACTCAAGGAAATTTTCACTTAAAACATTTTTAAATCGCGTTTGTATTCATTCCACAACTTGTGGCATGTTCGACGATTTGTATTAATATTACAATAGGCAAAGGATTATGCTAAAATTACCGGTTTACCAATAGATTTTTTGTAGTCGACATTTTTCCGACGCTCTTTTTCAATATTTATTTTCAGCGAGAGAATTTGCTTCTGTTTATAATTAGAAATATTAGCTGAAGATTGTCATCTCAACCAACAAATTGTAAGTAATGCGTGATCTGTATTATCAACATTTCTATTGTTAGCTTAAACGTCAACTTTTTCACCTTTTAAGTTAGAACTGTTATTTCAAGGAAAACAACTCATGGAATCCCACTGGTGGTTTTAAAAGCTAGCTACAGCTGTAGTTCAAGTAAGTGAAATGCAAATCCTTAAATTGCTACAACAATGCATTAAATAAATGTTTCAAAGTGCATCTAACTCTGTCAAATTACAACAGGAAAATCTCGGAATTGTTCGACTTGCTTTTTCAACAAATTTAGTGCTGACTGCATTGCAACCCTTATTTAAAACACAAAACATCTAGATGGACTATGTATTTAAGAGAAAAAATGTGAATCGAAAATTTGGGATGCTAACTTCACTTTTTCCTCGGACAAATACCACTATACCTCTATTTCCGTCATACTTATTGAAAGATGTTATAACACGTTTCGATAGAACTTGTCGGGGTGCTACCAGAACTCCCATTACAACTACCGGAACTTAAAAAAATTAAAAAAGATATTTTTCCGGTTTATAATCTTTTTTTTAAGTCGTTTTATTTTGTGAGAGTTGTAGTAGCACCCCGGCGAGTTCTATCGAAAAGTGTTATGACATTTTTCAATAAGTATGACGGAAAAAGAGTTATAGTGGTATTTGTCCGAGGAAAAAGTGACATTAGCACCCCAAATTTTCGTTTCAATTTTTTTTGTCTTAAATAGATAGAACTATTTTTAAAAATAGCAAAGAGCTTTAGAACTCTTTGGGGTACAACGGAAACTGTTAAATACATAACATTTTTTGAACTTGTGGTGCTAACTTCACAAAGTTTTACGCAGTTCGTGGACAATTTTTGCAGCCATGTCGGTAATATAGAGGCCTGGCTGCAAACATCAATAAAAAAGCTAATAATGCAAAATACCTTCCGTGTGCGCGTGCTCGTCGTTTCGTTTGGACCTATCGTCCACTACTGTCAAGCTATCGTTCATTAATGCTAAATTATTGTGCATTTCATTAAATGCTTCTCACTTGTAGCCATTTATTTTCCTGCTAATTTGATTATAACTCGTTTGACATTATGCCTTCTACCGCTCCCACCCGCGAGTAGTTGCTCCCTTTATTAATGTTGCCTCTCAACGCATACTTATGGCAAAGATAATAGATCTCGAAACTCAACGGTCGTGCAGTCATGCTGAAAGTTCTTCTGTACGCGCGTGACAGATGGCGTAAGTCATTGCTTTACTTTAGAAATGTAGCTGACCAAACATTGGTTCATAACAGATGTATTCGCTGCTTGTTTGGACCAGCGTGTTTGCAAACCGCACAGATAAACACAGATAGTAATCTAGGGAAGGGATTATTCTCAGCTTGTTATTTGTAAACGGAGTTCAAGTTTTGTATACAGTCAGGTTGGCCATCAGTTGCAAGTAAAATTAAAGATTACACCTTCATTTGAAGCTAGTTTTGACGACATTTTCGTAACTATTTCATAGCAAAATATAGTTTGTATTATTGATAGTAAGCGAGTTAACTATTGTTACATGTCATTTGTAACTCATATCATTTTAATACAAGTGAACAATGCTTTATTATTATAGAGGCTGTACATTCCTTAAGGAATTGTAGCCGCTCATTTTCCTGAGCTCTATAACTCTTTTTTGTGGTGAGTTAGTCCACGTTCTTTCTTTCTTGACTTATTCCAGCCTCTCATTTGCCTTTGCTTCTCCCGTTATCTTCTTCCATGTGTCTCGGTCCATTATCTTTCTCCTCCATTCTTGTATCCCTAGTTTCCTTATGTCTTCTAGTACCTGGTCTTCCCATCTGCTTTTTGATCTCCCTCTTCCCCTTCCTGTGTCCATTCTCCACATTGTAATTTTCTTTACCACTCTAGTGTCTTCCATTCTTCTTATGTGGCCATACCAGCGAAGTCTTTGCACTTTTATTACCTTCACTATATCTTCCCCTTCTAGGATGTTTTTTATTTCGAAGTTCATTAGTCCTCTGTATTCGTCGTCTGCTAATTTCGTTGGTCCGTATATCCTTCTTATCATCTTCCTTTCAAATCTTCTTAGCTTTTCGTATTCCGCGCTTGTTATGTTCATCGACTCTGCGCCGTAGGTCACCACCGGTCTAATTGCTTCTCTATACACCCTCATTTTTGTCTTCACACTTATGCTTTTACTTCTCATTATGTTTTTGTATTTATAGTACGTTTTATGTCCCACTTGTATCCTGTGATCGATCTCCACGCTTCTATTAATTTTATTGTTAATCATAATACCTAAGTATTTGAAATTTTCCACTACTCCGAACTCATAGTTTCCTATTTTTTCCTTTTTGGGTGCTACCATCGTCGATCCTCTGCTTATTTCCATATATTTACTTTTTTCCTGATTGATTATTAGGCCCCGTTTCTTTGCTTCTCGTTCTATCTTTTCAATCGCTTCTCCTAGGCTTATCTTATCCCTGGCGATCACCGTGAGATTATCTGCTTACGCGACAATTTGCACTGCTTTGTTAGTTATTGCTCCTTTGAGATTGCACTCTTTCACTATTGCCTTTACCGATGTGATGAACAGTGTTGTAGATAATCCGTCTCCCTGTCTTACTCCCAGATTAATGTCGAAGTCTTCAGTTTCTCCCTCATCTGTCATGACTGCTGCTTTGGAGTTTTCCATTGTCATTTGTATTAGTCTTATCAGCTTCTTCGGTATATTCATATCCTCCAATGATTTTATTACCTGCTCTCTTTTCAGACTGTCGAATGCTCTTTTGAAGTCTATATATACAATATGTAGTCCTAGTCCGTGTTCATAGAATTTTTCAGTTATTTGCTTTAATGTGTGTACGGCATCTATGGTAGACCTTCCCCTCCTAAACCCATTCTGGTATTCTCCAATTTGTATTTCCGTGTGTTTAGTTAGTTTTTATTTGTTAGTGTGGTCAGAATCTTGTATAGAGTGCTTAGTAGTGTAATTTCCCTATAATTTTCGCAGGCTTTTTTGTCTCCCTTCTTATATATTGGGACTATTATACCTTCTTTCCACTCCCTAGGCATTTCCTCTTCCCTCCATATTTGGGTTAATAGTTTAAAGATTCTTTTGTTTAAAGTTTCTCCTCAGTGTTTTATTAATTCGTTGACTATATTATCCCTTCCTCCAGCTTTGCCCCTCTTCAGCTGTGATATTACTTCATCGAGCTCTTCTCCCGTGGGCGCATCAACTTCTTCGTTTTCCCAGTTGTCATTCTTTCGATGTCCTCCTTTTTCTCTCCTGTCACCCTATCGCTCTCTGTTAATATTTCCTTAAAATAATTTCTCCATGTTGTGGTGCTTATATTTGTTGTATTTCTTTTCATATTCTGTCTTCTAATATATCTGTATAATTTCGTATTGTTCTTGCTATCCTTTTCTATTATGTGCATTACTTCCTCTATCTATCTTGTCTTCTTCCTTTTTATTAATTTCGTGCTGTCTTTCCTAATTCTTTGGAATGCCCTGTAGTCCTCTTGCTTTCCTGTGCTCAGCCACTTTAACCTGGTTGCCTTTTTGTGCTGTATAATTTCCTTGCAATCTTCGTCGAACCACTCGTTTCTTTTTTTTGCGGATTTTGTGCCTAGTGTTTTATCTGCGGCGCTTTCTATGCTTCTTTTTATGATGCTCCATTCTTCTTCAATATTTCCTTCTTTCGGTTTCTTTTCTAAGTTTGTTTTGACTGCCTCTTCATATCTCTCTTGCTTTTCTGCCACCATTTTAATTTCCCACCTCTTTTTATTAGGACGTTTCTTCATTTCTCCTACCATTCTTAACTTTACCTTTGCTATCACTAGAAAGTGTCCTGTCTCCGCTTCCGCTCCTCTGAACGATCTTACATCCTGTATAATTTTTTGCCTCCTTTTGTCTATTAATATGTGGTCTATCTGATTCTTGTGATTTTTCCAGGCAGTAACCAAGTTATTTTGTGCTGTATCTTGTGTTGGCATTTCGTGCTAACTATGAACATATCCAGTTCTGTCGCTAAATTTCCCAGCCTTGTCCCATTATTATTTGTTTCCTCATGTGCCGTTTCTTTTCCGGCCACTGCTCTCCAGTGTTCTTCTTTTCCTAATTGTGCATTGAAGTCCCCTAGTAAGATAAGTGTGTCGTGTTTTGGGATTCCCTTGCATACTTTTTCTAACCTTTCGTAGAACTTATCCTTCTCCTCTTCATCTGCTACGTTTGTCGGGGCATATGCGTTTATGAGTGTAATATTGGCTATGTCATTTTTTAGTCTAATATAGGAGATCCTTCTATTTATTCTTTTAAATTTCATTAAGTTTCCTCTCATTTTTTCACTTATCAGGAATCCCGTTCCATTTTGTCCTTGTTTATCTTCTCCCCCATACAGAAATGTGTATTTTTCTTTATCTATTTTTTCTTCTCCCTTCCACTGTACTTCTTGTAGTGCCAGTATTTCTACTTTGTATTTTTCTGCTTCCCTAGCTACTTCCTTCATTTTTCCTGCTACTAGTAGAGTAGTCACGTTCCAGGTTCCGACCCTTGCTATTGCGTTTTTCTTCTTCTTATTTTCCTTTTTCCTTTTCATTGCCTTGTCGTTATCTTGTTTATCCGTCTCCCTTTCTTCTCCTACTGGTTTTTTCGGTCCGTTGAACAATGCTTAATCTACAGTAAAAAAGCTTGAAGATGTTGGTGTATTTTGTGTGGTGTTTGATAAAAATTGATCAATTTTTAATTAATACCGTTTTAAACAATACCACTAAGTCGATTATATTTTACTACAAATTATGCATTGTTGACTTACTCATTAAAAATGATATGAAAAACGACATGTGGCTACTTCACATTTCTAAAACAGCAGTTGACTCGCGTACTACCAATAATATAAATTACATTTTACTATGGAAAAGTTAGGAAAATGTCCATAAAATTAGTTTATTTAGATGGAAATGAACGGCGGTGTGTATAAAAATTCAAGTATGCTAAAAGAAACAAATAAATGTCAAGTACAACCTTTATTTTTCAAAAACCTTATAAAATATAAGTAACATATGTACGAAGACAATAATAGGAATAAAAATACGTAATTCAACACAAGCTCACTTTTATAAAACAATACATTGCAAATATATTGTACACAATAAAACAAGTGTGATGTGGAAAATACTGTAAATCACGTGTTTGGAAAGCTAAAATAGTAGCAATTGAAATACGTTACTCAACACAAGTACTTTCCCATCACACAACCGCACATATCTTACGAATTATATAAAAATAGATTTACATTAATCTACATACACAACAAAAAAGGGTGACAAGTAAAATAAAAACTTTATTTCCAAAACAGTTTCTATGTAAGTAACGTATTTAGGCAGATAAAATATTAGAAATAAAAACACTCCATTCAATACAGTCAAACAAGTATAACCTCGAAAATACTATAAATAACGTCTTAATAAGAAATTAAAATACTAATTTAACATAAGTAGTAGGTAGTACCTACGCCTTTATCAAACAGTTTATGTCCCCATGGAAAAACAGCTCTTGAAGCTTTCTTGGCACACTTAAACAACCACCATGCCAAAATAAAATTCACTATGGAGACTGAAGAAAATGGATGCCTACCTTTCCTGGACGTGTTAGTAAAACGCACCACTAACAACAGATTAAGCTATACAGTGTATCTAAAAAAGACTCACACTGACCGCTATCTGCATGTTTCGTCTCACCCTCTCTCCAACAAAAGAGATCATTGTTCAAGACTCTTATTCATCGGACCAACGGTATTTGTGACGAGGACAGTAAACCACAAAAACTGAGACATGTGGAAGAAGCTTTATAGTCCTGGAAATACACCAAGTCAAAATTCCTTCTCTTTTTATTTATAGTAAACTGGACGAGAAAGAAAATTACTAGAAAAATGAACGTCGTAACTAAATTTTAATTATTGAAACGTCACCTGTCATTAAGCATTGACAAATTATTAGATCAAATTTATCCCTTGCTTTTTTAAATTTCTTCCAACATCAACCGTTTTAGTGACCAATCTATAAACTTAATTTTGAATGTAGTCTCTTACGTTGAGAAACATAATAATTATTGTCAAGCTCAAGGAAAAAATAGCATGAAAATAGCAGCCGAAGCATTGAAAATTTCCGAAAGAACTATTTATCGGGTAAAGAATTCATCTACTTATTCAGATGTAGTCTATGCAGAGAGAGTTTCGAAAAAACCAAAGAGAACAAAACTAAGGTAAATCCCACCATTTTACACTCATTGCGAGAAATAATTCACAAGATGTACGTTGAAAAAGAGCACGTAACAATTAAATCGCTCCATCAACGATTTTCCGAAGAATGGCCAGATTTTCCCTGTTCACCAAGATCAGTAAATACCTGGATTCATAAAATTGGTTTCAAATTCAAGAGAAGTAGTAACAGGCAGTTTCTAGTAGAACAACCGTCTATTAGTGGCAAGCGTACGTCATTCCTCAAACAATATACAAAAGAGAAAAGTTTAAAGAATTTTAAACCGGTATTTATTGACGAGACTTGGATTTTCAGCAAAAGTGGTAACAGAAGAACTTGGCAAAACGGAACAATGGCTACTGCAAGCAAAAAAACGGGAGACGGAGTTAGATACATTATCGTCAATGCAGGAAATGAGAATGGATTTATCGAAAATGCAAGTTTGATTTTTAAAACTAAAACCAAGAGTGGTGACTATCACGACAATATGAACGCAAACAATTTTGAGAAGTGGTTTAAAACTCAACTGATACCAAGCTTGAATGAACCATCGCTAATTGTAATGGATAACGCCAGTTATCATTCTAGATGCCAAGAAGAAGTCCCTTGCCAAAGCTGGACAAAAAAGAAAATGATCCAATGGTTACAAATTAAGGGCATTGATTACCCACAGACGGCGATGAAAGATGAAATATGGGATATAGTAAGTTTGAAATTAGCGAAAAAATATATCATTTAGACATTCACGCAGCACAACATGGCCACAAGGTTTTGGGATTACCGCCCTATCATTACCATTATAATGCAATAGAAATGGTGTGGTCAGAGGCTAAACGGCTGTATGACGCAGGAATTTTACAAACTAAATCATCACCAGAGGATGTAGTAAATGTCTGGTCTAAGGCGTTAGATGTTGTTAGTGATGAACATTGCAATAATTATGTTCGACATACAGAAAAAGTAATCTTTTCAGCGTGGAAAACCGAAAAATATAGAGATGCTTCCAATATTGAACCCGTTGTAATTACTTTAAGTTCAGAAGACAGCAATACGTCGGACGAAGGGACAATGAGCTTTGATGAAAATGATTTTGAATAAAAATTGTTTCTTTTTTACATAATGAATATTGATTGCTGTTAATAAATTTTTAACTAAAATATAATTCTTAGAAGTTGTATTCCTGTCTAACAATTAATGCATCTCCAAAGGCATCACCTGGGGTCCGAATTATTAAATAGTAAATTGATCCAACGTGGAATTGTAAATAATTATTGACTCACCCATGTATATTCGTTACCACGATTAACACGATTGTTGTTAAAAACTGAAATAAGAATACACATGCAAAAAGTAACTAAAAAAACGTTACTCTTTTGTTTTTTGACTTGGTGTATTTCCAGGACTATACACAGGAATCGCTACAGTCGACGAGATATCAGGAAAGCGTGCCAATACACCACAACACCGAAAGAACCTAAACCTATTAATTACACCTGCCTTCCTTTCATCGCCGGAGTAACCGACCGAATAAGAAAGGTTTCAGATAAAAAAAACATCGCTATGGTACAATAAGAAAAGTCGAACAGTTGATCCCCTCCACCAAAAATTCTTTGCCCAGACTACATACAGAAGGCGTTTACCAGCTCCATTGTACTTGTGGCAAATTTTACATCTGATAAACGGGAAGAAGCATCCAATGTCGAATAAAAGAACACCAGAGCCACACGCGAGTTGGAAACACACAAAATAGACCAGAACACGTATTAGGACCAGGAGATCACAGAATAAATTACGACTTTGTAAACATACTAACCAGGACTAAAAAATACTTCCCTCGTGTTATTCGTGAATCCCTACAAATTATTAAAAATCGCAACAATTTCAACCGGGAAGACGGCTACCGCCTTAGCAACACATGGAAGGTAGCTTTGCAAAACCAATTTATCCATAAACAAGTTTCACGTGAGCAACCAAGCGAAAAAACGACAAGTCCCAATAACATACTAAATCTACATGAGCAGCCAACCGTAACGGCTTCTCGGTATATAACCAGGAGTAAAAGGCAACAACGTCAGTCTTTAGAAAACTTCTGAAGAAGCTGACAGCATGAGCAGCGAAACGACAAGTTCAAATCGACGACCACGGCATAACCCGGAAGAATCTATCATTATAGTTTAAAAGAAAATTTAAATCTGTATATAAATTGAATTACATTAAATTACACACAGTAAAAGAAGTGTGACATATACTCGTAATATAAGAATGGGATTGATTTCAAAAATTATGTATAAATACTTATTTAACGTACATTAAACACAAATAGAAACACTTTTTCGCCCCGTTTTCATGTTCGCACATAAAACGAATATGTAACATATTTTTTTTTAGAAACCTAACTGTGATTTAGTTTTCTAATTTTATGGTGATTTTTTGGGAACGGGATGTTCGTTTAATAATTGCTGCTTTCCATGATGTTTGTTTCTGTAACCGCACTAGTAATGTCTACCTAATTATGAATTCCCGATGTTTCATGCATGGTTGTTGAGTTTGAAGAAATGAAGGAATAAATTTTTTTACTACGGCAATTGACATATTAAATAACGTAGAAAGTACAGCTTTTCTACTCTTTATTTCATTGTAAAATTAGGAAAAGAGCTTTAAAACCAAATTAACTATGTATTTTATGCTATTCGCAAGTGAACATAATTTTCCAAAACCAGACGCATCCTTGACATAAGCCTTTTGCATTAGAAGTTCTTTAGTTGTTTTTCGCTTTGAGCGTATATGTCGTAAGTAAACTAAAGATGTAGTGTTTGTCAACACCAACTTTATACAGAAGCCAGTGATTACACATAAGTACCTATTTGGCATAATAATTTATTAATTGCTAATGCACTAATATCTTTGTTATAGGTGGTAATTAACGATAAGTATAATTGCTGGGTCAAAAATCATTTAAGTTACGTAAGTTAAGAATGTTGACCTTGGCCCTTAATTTGTTATACTTATAGAATCATAATTTAATATTTCAAAATAAATGTAATCTTAAAAATGTAAAAGAACTCTTTTGCATATACATACACTTGTTTACAATACATTATTTATTCAAAAATTGTATAATACAAAATACTATCGATTTCGAATTATATAAATGGAATAATAATAATTATTTAATACACAACATAATCGATCGCTGCACCTTAATAACTTCACTGGCATCTATAGCTTTTGTATCTAGTGGCTATGTACCGTATCCATGAACGCAGGTGACAATTGTCACACAAAAATAGACACGTCGGTAATTTTAAATTCTCAATAGAGTTTACAAATCATAAAATAGTTATTTGTTTCATTAGTAAAAAAAATGCATAATTTTGGGACAAGTAAGACTGAGCGGAGTCCAGCGAGTCTTGTCCGTCCCGAAAACGCATTTTTGTGCGAATGAAACATACTAGTTTTTCTCCAACTACTCATAAATTCGATAATGTGACTTATTATTTAGAATCAAACATTGTAGGTAACATTGTAGAACATTCATGGCGCAAATAAACAATCACTATATGGGAAAAATTAACAACAACGACGGTGATTGCCGAATATTGACGAAGCGTTTGTTTTTTATTTAAAATTTACCATGTAAAACCCTATCTTGCGTCCATTTTGTACTAGTGCAAATATGAATCGAAAAGTGTACCGTTGCCAAGGAAATTGATGAACATCCCGAAATGACTTACTTTTTATACAAAATTATTCGACAATATGCCGTCTTATTCGTCTGGTTGGAGAAAATATAAATTGCGTAACCTTCGCTTTCTGTCGTTAAATGGTAGCTCAAATGTTTATGTTTATGACTTCAAAAGTTATATTCTGCTTGTATATCTAACGTATGCACGTTTAATTTTTATCAAATTATTTAAAATGTTTAATTTATTATATTGGTTGTTCTACCAGTTAACCTCTCTAAGAACGTATTAAACTTTATGACTTATTTTTACGTCCCAGATATGCACTGACATATTGTCTCACATTTCAATGTCAGCCTGTATACAAATATAAAAATTTTATTAGGGCAGGTTTTACGAAAATTTTTTTGTCAGTTGTTTGGCAAGCGTAATGTAAACCTTATAGGGTATTTCAATAATATTCAGTAAATATTTGCAAAACATTAAAATGCAGTTAAGTATCCATTAGCAGTTTATCTGTAAAACCATCTCTTTCGAAAACAAAGAATTCCCTTTCTGCAAGTGAACTTAAATATGAATTAAGAAGAGACATACGTAGATATATCCATTTCACTCATTTTAGCCAGTTAGTTAGTTTGGCGCTACGTAATGGGATTCTAACTTCAAAACTTGTAGCTATCGCAGCGCCGTCTTCATGCAGCGTCCAGAACTAACCCTTTTATTGTGACCATTCACTAGAGATCTATGTATATATTATCTTTGCCTATGGTAAGTGCGGTCTGGTTAAATCATAAAATCCCGTTTATACCCTAACAACCACTTGCTCGATAACTTTCTAATTCACATGATGAACAAGAACGGCGCCGGCGCACTAAAATAGCTACTCTAAACTATATTTACTTTATTTGTCGAATTATATGTTAGACTTAGTTGTATTGCCACGTTGTTGTTTAGACTAATGCTCTACAAATTGTTCCTTATAATCCACTTGAATTCTAAATTTTATATAAGTATAATCTTTACCTTTTGATAGTTAGCTCTTCAATTATTATTTTATTTTGAAGGTTTGTAGAATAGTAATTTGCTGGGTTTTAAGGTCACATATCTTAAACTAATGTAAATAAAGCAACTAAGGTAAAAGTCGTTGCCGCTAGCAATTGGATCGTCGAGTTTTATTGCATATATTATATTAGACATTTAACTTAATTCCAATTTGCTTTGTTAGCAAGCCATACAAAAATGTCATCAATTCTATGAACAACAGAAATAGACGGAAGTACACGAAGGAACTAATGTATTTAATCAAAGAGTACTATATTTATAGTATATATACAGTACTCTTTGATTCAATGCTCCTTCTATATTAATCCCCTTGGTTTTAGCAACAATACATTATAGGAAATTTTAAGAAGAATCTAGGATGTGACGTTACACTGCCGATACAAAACGAAGAAATGCTTGGTTGCGTATAGTGGTGCAAATTTTTGATGAACCCAATATGTCGAAAGAGCGTGGAAGGTGTCTTTAAACAACACACTGGAAAGCAAGACCTAAAACTATTGTCCGCTGGGAGCGGACCGAATTCTTAATTACGTCAAATTTTTTCGACACTTGGACGGTAAGTGGTTACGAGTTACGACTTATAAGGTTCGACATGACCAATACATAATTAAAGGAGCACAGCCACATAATAAAATTAGCTGAATGAAGTTACAGGGTCGGTTCCACGCAACTTCCTCCCCAGGGCGAGCTAGTGTTCCCATCAGTTTGCTGCTATGGGTACAAAAGGGAAGGTCTCCCAAACACGGCTGTGTGAAAAGGATAGAGACCTGGCAGGATGCTTAGCAACAACAACCATTCTTGGACAATAAATATTACTATGAACTAGGGCTCCACAATTTTATGCGAATTTGCCTTTACTAAAAGAAGGTGATTGAAAAATGGTGCTCCTAAATTTACGTATTGAATAATAATAGTGCTGCCTATGCACGATCTTAGGCTTATTAAAAAGTGTTGGGCTAGATTTTCCACCTGCACGTCCACTCTTGGCTACCTTTTAACCCCAGGTTAGTTGGCGATAGCTCCTACCTCCTTATCGGGACACCTAAAAATGTTGTACGCTTTTAGCTTACTTTTTCCTGAATTTCGCAAGGGTATTGGAAATCACTCTGCGCTGCATTCCTTGGAAGCGCTTGGAAACGTCGCCTACCTGCATTCTGTTTGATTGTCACCTGGCCTCGAGGCAAGGCCCTTCCACATAATTAAAGGAGCACAGCCACATAATAAAATTAGCTGAATGAAGTTACGGGGTCGGTTCCACGCAACTTCCTCCCCAGGGAGAGCTAGTGTTCCCATCAGTTTGCTGCTATGGGTACAAAAGGGAAGGTCGCCTAAACACGGCTGTGTGAAAAGGATAGAGACCTGGCAGGATGCTTAGCAACAACAACCATACTTGGACAATAAATATTACTATGAACTAAGGCTCCACAACTGCGAATTTACCTTTACTAAAAGAAGGTGATTGGAAAATGGTGCTCCTAAATTTACGTATTGAATAATAATAGTGCTACCTGTGCACGATCTTAGGCTTATTAAAAAGTGTTGGGCTAGCTTTTGCCACCTGCACGTCCACTCTTGACTACCTTTTAACCCCAGGTTAGTTTATTGGGATATTGGAAATCACTCTGCGCTGCATTCCTTGGAAGGCCCCTCCAATTGACGTTCCCGCAGACGAAAGCTAGCCAGTTCTTCTCTTCGGGCCCTCGATGTCGCTTCTCCAGGTGCGCCACGAAATCGCCCGCAGCCTCTAGCTTCGGCACGTGCAATCGTATTTGCAATTAGTTGTATGGATGATAATAGGGCATTTTATGCGATTTGTTTTGTCTTGTTGATATAAATATAAATTTAGTGATAGCTGCACTTTTAGCCCTAGCTGGTTAGTAGTATAATAAATTATAGCCTGGCCCCCTTTCGTGATGTTTATAGCTACGTTTAATTCGCTTACCCTAGCGATGTGTTTACGCAATGACCCCGTCGAATGTGTCAAAGGTCGCTTGCCCTGGAATGTATTATGAGTTTTGGTTAGTCTATTAGGCCGTATTAGGGCGTTTGAACTCACCTGGGTCTTGGCTTGGCTATGCTTTTCGGCGACGGCCGCTATAAGAGCTCAGTTTTTGAGGTTATAGGCTACCGTCACCGAGTACTTGAAAGTTTGTGGCTAGTGAACCGCCCGCGGTAACCTAACGACCAAAATTTAAGTAATTGTAAATTAATTGAAATCCGGAATTATTAGTTATTGCTGTTAGGAGCGCATTCAAACCTTTACTTGAAATGTCATAACATGCCTATTGAGTTTCTTATAAATACCTCTTCGACTCCTGTATGGCCATGCAATTTGAAGATATTTCGCCCCTTCTAAATTTTGGGTACTGACGTAAGAGTCAGATCGAGCTAACGATCAGAGTTAAAGTTAGCTTACCGCTTGCATCGCTCTGTTCAGCGGCACCTTGCTTAACAGGGTGAGTGCTAATTTGTGCCTGCGAATTTATAGTTATTTACTCCCCGGAATTATTTCGACGCGGTCGGCTATGTATGAACCTCCGCTTCACGGAGCTTTTTATTAATTCATTTTATCCCTTAGTGGAAAACTTTGAAATCAGGAATCAACCTGCTAACCACTGGTTTTTTTAATTGCATTTAAGCAGCTCGCCCCCTTTATGATTATTTATGCGGCTCGTCCCTTTATAATTATTTATTCAACTCGCCCTTTTATATTTGCTTATGCGGCGCCTCTTTAATATGTCTATGCTAGTTATTTGATTGATTGTGTTTATTTGTTATTGTCTATTTATGTCGATTTACTTGGTTGTTGTAATTTATGTCTGCACTATAAAACCAGTTGTTTAATAAATGCTGTTATTAGTTCGTTTTGCTATTATTTGGTTTGCTGGGTTTATCTCTTACCTTGGGAAGGTACAACCCAGGGATTTGTAGACGTCGAGGACCTGGCGCCCTCTCCCATAGTTTTTTTGCAGCTTTGCTGGAACCCCGACCCTTCCCGACGAGTTAGTCAAGCCGATAATTAACAGCCGGAAAAGTACTAAATATAACTTTCGCCACCAGGTAAGGTCGACCCTTAATCCTTCGTCACACTACACTGAATACTCTGCTCTTTCACTGTGATTTTAACGGCACTGTTATGTAGTTTATTATGCACTTAATAATGTAAGTTCTATTTCTTTGCTACTCGTAGGTTGCTCTTTTGCAACATTTCTCGTCGGTTGCTTCTTGCAACGTTTCTAGTCGTTGTACTGCATTGTTATTACCCTTCAGTTACTTTGCCATTATGGTCCTAGCTTTCTGATCACTATAATGCTCATAACTTTGTATCTGTGCAAACCATTTTGTACAATAACAAATATAATACTTCAAATATTAACGCTACCATCGTCAGATACAATGTAAGTCCATTCGCACTTTCAACACCACGTCAAATCTGAGCATAAGAACGTAACCTTTTGAACTTGTTTTTCCTGTTACCTTTGCCTCAATTTGTGAAACTCAGCTGCACCCATCAGTGCATTTATCTCAACAAAAGTAAGCTAGGTTTGCACTAATTCAAATAATAAATTATGTGACTTGGTTTGATTTTTAATACATTCTAGTTTAATTGGGAAGCAGAACCGTAAAGAGCACAAAACCATTGCAATATATTATTATTTTTATTATCATTACTATTATTATACTTGATAAATCGTAGAAGAAAGCCCTAGTCAACTGAATAATGCGGCTCCGGAAGCTCCTCGAAAATGTACTCAATTAGATCTTTTGTTTGTATCCGCCTAAAGTCGAAATGCCAAGAAAGTTTGTAGGTGATTTACAGAATTTTGCAAGTTAACTATTGAAACGAAAAATAACGGTATAATATGCAGCAAAATGTTCAAAATAGGTTACCAAGATAAGAAGAAGCAAGATAACAAACATCTGCTTTAAAAAAATAATATCAGATCTGTCATAAAAAAGCATAGGCATATTAAAGACAAAGAAATTCTTTACTCTAGCAATCTTCAGACGTTGTCCAAAGTCATCTGTGTGAATTAACACGTTGGAAGGTTGTAGTATAATTTTTATTTACTCAATTAAAAAAAAATCTTTATTATCATTCAGGCATGAGTCCTATTGTTGTAGTAATATATAGATTTCCTGCTGGCAACATTTTTGCAGCTTTTAACGAAACCAGTCTCGAACAGCAAACTGCACTTCAGCGTCCGAAGTGAGCCGCTGTCCCTTTAGCGAATGCTTTGGTGGACCAAAGACGTGAATTTTGTGATAATAAGAGTTCGAATAATGGAATTAATACTTTCTATATTGACGTTTATCATTTCAGGTATAGTTCATTTACTTGACATCTGCACTATCAGAAAGAAATGTTTAACTATACCTAAAAAATACTGTGTTTTTTATTAGACTGTGCAGTAATTTAATTGTTAAAATGTGAAAAATAACAGTGGTGCCAACATAATGTCAGTTTCACAGTGCAGATGCCAAGTAACTGGACTATAATTATCTGACTCTAATGAGTCTACCTACGTCTAAATCAGTTTGCATAAGCCACATGTTTTCATCTGGAGTTGCAATATGAACATGTTCTGGATAAACCAAATCTTCCTTGTCAAATGTTTCCTGCCTTACTGAACCAGTGTAGTGTGTGAATAACTGTAGTGACCATCAAGTCACCATCAACAGCTCTCATTCTCTTATGGATTTCTAGTAAAGAACGTTCTTTGGCGGCTAAAAATTAAATATTATCTTTGGACAGATTCTTCAGAACTCCATAAAAATGCACACAAAGAAGCAACCACAAAGAAATTTGGCACACACCTCACTAGTACGCCAATAAACAGTTTCACCAACTGTGAGGAAAGGGTTTTGGTCTTACCTGGTGGCGAAAGTTATAGTAGGTATTTTGCCGGCTGGTAATTATTGGCCTAATTGGGATAACTCGCCGAGAGGGTTGGAGTTCCAGCTACGCTGAACGAGAAAAAAAGGAGAGGGCGCCAGGTCCTCGACGTAGCTTTAATCCTTGCGTCGGACCTCCACAAGGTGGTGATAAATCCAGCAGTACAAATGGAATCAAAATAACGACCAATAAAATATCACAGCTTTATTTACTAGTTGGTACCATAGTGCAATTGACAGATATGC
>CALNHX010009098.1:0-53424 GCA_940337035.1 Agriotes lineatus | reverse complement strand
TCAACTCACTTGCCATCTATCAAAAACTGACCAATAAAAATACAAGATTTGACGTCTTTGAGCCAATAAAAATGAACTATATTGACAATTTTCACTAGTGGTACAGTGAATATTTTTTGAAAATTTTCACTAGTGAAAATAATCGACAATTTTCACTAGTGGTATAGTGAATATTTTAAACAAATTTGATATTTATTAGAAAAAGTCAATTTTAGTGTTCTGTTACTATAGAATTTGCGTAGTTTCGTGCTAGATTTACTGAAAACTAATTTGAAAAAGTAGTTTGGTTCATTGAATAGTCCCTCGAATGCCATTCTTAGTCAAAGTTAAGTAGACTATTTTTGCGGTGGTATCCTTTATCTAATAGACTTGTCCGTCCGTCCGTCCGTCCGGGACTCTGTTTCAGCAGCCAAACCGTAAGAGATAGAGAAAAAAGTTATGAAAGTTATATGTTTGGAGTGGTCATGTCAGCTCAGGAACCGAATTTCAGTCACGTGACACTTCCGGTTTTCGAGAAATCGCAAAAAAGACCGTTTTTCAAATAGAACGCGTGTTAAATAAAAATGTTTCAGCAGCCAAACAGAGCTGCGAGCCTCTGCGCCTTAAAACGTCGATCGGTTAGGCAACCACTTTGACACCTTCCAGGTCTGGGTACAGTTTTTATTTAATACGCGTTCTATTTGAAAAACGGTCTTTTTTGTTTCTTAAATGAGACATTTGTCTCACTGGACTGCTAGTCACTACTCATGTCCATTGCGCTTAGGATTAGGACTCGTGCTAGCGCACTCGTCCTAATCGAACCTAAGCGCAATGGACATTCGTGATACCACAGCAAAAATATTCGACATAACTTTGACTACTCATGGTATTATAAGTGACTATTCCCCTCAGATAATATAAACCAATCCCATCAATCAATTTTCAAAATTTGAACCAATCAGAGTTGAATACAGCGAATATTTTGCACAAGTGCAATACTCGAGTATTTGCACAAGTGCAATATCGAGTATTTGTGGGAAGAAAACCAAACCAGCTAGGTATACAAGATATTTCAGAAAGAAAACTGAAAACTCTTTAAAAAGGAATGTGGTATACAAAGGATGAAATTTCTTCCCTGTGTGCATTCTGTATAATTTGCGTATTTCTCTCGAACGCTTCCCGTTCTCGAGAAATACTAGAATATACAGAATGCACTAGGGATAGAACTACTGAGTATCAATACATACTTCTTTTACTGGGGCCTTATACATAGCCAGGAGAAAACAAATTCTATATTGTTGAGAATCACGTCTGGAGAACATTCTGTCTTAGTAAAAATGACGCTAATTTATTAATTCCTTATTTTTTTTCAAATAATTTGAAGACATTTATTTTACCTTTCTTAAAAATTGCTGAACCAGTGTCGCAACCTGTCATTGCATGTAATAATAAAATATGATCTTGACACTTTGGATATGACTTCAAACTTTGTGAAGAATACATTTTTGTTTCTATTTTTGCGGATTTCCAGGTTTCAAAAAATTAATGATTCTATCAACAGGAGTTCGTGCAATCTGTATTATTAATAAGTCTACGTCTTCACCTATAACAATACTTGTTCTTCTATCGGATTCTTCGATTGTTATTTCAATGATGAATATTATCAGCATTATTTTGAGCTTGTTTTACATTGACATTAGCAGCTTCAAATTTTTCGCATAACATAGAAATGAATCAATGCTTGTTGTTTGCATTCCCATACAATTTTTCTTGAATCGTTCGAAGAATCATGGATCCATCAGAGTATTTCAGAGGATGAAGAAACTTTTGCACATCGACGACGTTGTTCTGCAGCTTTGATATTTTTTTGATTATTGTTATAACCAACGAAACAATCATGACATTATGACCATAATGTATAAGTACAAAATTGATTATAAACGTGGATTAGGCCTACTTGGGGATACCACATGAAAAAAAAACGCACCTTATACTCTACCTGGAAGATGGTGTGGAAAAGGTTTCAATTCTGTAAATTGAATTATCTCCAAAACGGTTACTTCTACAAATAAAAGTCATGATATCTTTTTTGTAAGAAATTCGTAAGCTACAAATTTTATAATTAATATTTTTTCTATAGAAGTGACCGTTAACGAGATATTCACGGAAAACCGTTTTTAGTGACCTTTGACCCCTCGTAAAATTTTTTGCGGACTTTTGACATTTTGTTTAGAACCGCAATATCAAGATTCATACCAAAATCGAGCTTTCCGGAATTTTTCCGAAGGGCAATGTCGAATTTCTCTGGACTATAACCCATTTTGTTACATTTAATTATTGAACAAATGTTTACTTACATATTTTTAATATAGTTCATTTTCAATTAACTGTGTTTTTCTCTTTGCTGTTTATGTCAATTGCATGCGAACTTGTAAAAGGGATTTAGAAAGCTGCAAAGGAGTTTTCCCGAAAGGTAAGTTCAACGCTGTTGTTTGTGGTTCCATTGACCAAGAACTGCCAAGGTTGAAATTAGAAGGTGTACTCATTTGCTTCCACTTTTCTTAGTGGGCTCACCTGTGTATTTCCCCTATTAGGAAAGGGATGGCGCCTTGGCATCTAACATATGTTTTTCTTTTGTTAGGCCGTTGCCCTGATTAGTCTCTTAGTGGACCACCCCATCTCTCTGAGTGAAGTCGGCACCCCTTTTTGTTACGGGTTGGGGCAGCAGACCTGTGTAATTCTTTCCCGGTACGAGTCATTTTACGCGCTAGTCAATTGACTAGTTAATTTCGTGTCATAAAGGCGCGTTTATGTCGTAATAAAAGTCATCCTTTGCACCCTCAAATTAGGGAGAAAAATATCATTTTCTATAGAGCAAGTAAAAAAAAAAATTTCTTCAATGCTCATTGTAAACCAGGCAATAAGAGTAGATTTCATAGTTTAGCATAGAAGTATTTATTAGCTCTTCATGTTGAAATATCCACAGAAATAATGAACATTTTGATGTATATAACTTTGATCCGAACGAGTAAACAAGGCACACAAGGATAACTAACTTTCACAACCGAATCAAATTAAAAAGATGTACACAAACAGCAATGTGTTGAGCAATTATTATCCCCCCAATTTTAACAGTTGAACTGCTCAGAGAACTTTAACAGATGTTGGTTTGGGTGAACTTCAGTTACAGTGTTCTTTAGATTGGGTTCTCAATTATGTGGCATAGTTAAAATAATTAAATAGAAATTGCAATTACTTACCTTGGTTTATATATATCGATTTTTCTTATGTAAATACAAATCTAGTTCGTAAGGGATCCCTTTTACCTGAAAAAGATCTTTATAGCTGCAGCCAAACTTATTAAAAGAAAGTACCGTAAAAAATTAAACAAATTACTTTTTTATTTTATAAATATGAAAATGAAAAAACCACATTTCCATTTCAAAATGATGGTCTGTACGTGGAAGCCGTTTCTTCAATTCCTTGTAGTATTCTGCTAGGACTTCTCAAGAAACAGGAAGAAATTACAAGATTAAGAATACACAAGTCGTCTTTAAAAATACCTCTTTATTATAACAATGTTTATAAATAACCAGATCAACATCAATATACATCAATAAATATCTTTGTATGTGGGTTGTTTTTTGTGAATCACAAAAAGTTTAGATATGCAGGGTCTTAACTACATTTGAGTCTCGCTTTTCGTGATTACAAAATCTTACACTGGCTGTTGCTGTTACAGTTGAAAAAACTAGCTCTTCTCTATTACTAAAACGCTAACGGTTCCCTATTGGAAGGATAAAACATGTAGATACCCTTGGATCTGTGATTGTTTACATTTGGACATTTTTTGTTAAAACAATGTTAAGTTTCAATGGTTCACCACATAATTGAATTCAATAATAATTTGGCACACTATAAGGGGACACCAAGGGGTACATTTTAAACCCCTTAAAATACAAGGAATGTTAAGTTTCGAAAGCAACCAAGGCCAAACATAAACAACCATCGGCTTTCTCTTACAAATCATACAACGATCAGTTGAAGCTCTGCTTAGAAAACTAACAATCTATCAGTGTTTGCAAATATAGAAAAGAGTCAGACTTTTTTTGCCATTTTCACCATGTAAGGGTTCCGATGTTCTACTCGAGCTATAGTAATTCGGACATTGTATAAGTCTAGGATTTCATAAATGTCAAACCAGTTTACTTGCAGTTACATTCTAGCTGAGGAAACAATAGTAACCGTCAGATCTAAGTGTCGCTCACAAAATGCTACAAAGAGTAGGTTTTAGAAATTGTATCACAAACAATGGCAATTCCTTTGTATTTAGACTTTTGAGTAGCTATGATACACTAGCGATGGGTAGGTAACACTATTATTGTATCCACATTTTAGCGCCTCGAAGGCGGATGAAACACCAATGGCAGGTCTTAAAATTACGAAAAAACAGTCATCGAGTTGAAATGTTCAGTGCCTACATAACTAACTACAAGAATTGCAGGAAATCAAAAGTTTCACCTGAGTTTACTACATGTAATCGAATCCAAAGCTCACTGCACTTCTTCGTCCAACTTGCACTTATCAAATTCCGGTAACCACCTTTACCAGACTGTATAATTAATTATTATCTTTTCACAAAACTCTGCAAAAACAAAACCATTTACAGGCTTATTTTAAAAGTTTGTATAACGAGTTCTCTGCACAGAAAACAATAGGTTAAATTTTGAATCCCATTACACGTACTAATTGGAAAAACGCTACATTCAATAAGTATCGTACGAAAAACAATAGTAACACGACTAAAATTGAGCCGCAAGAATCCGAGAATCTAAGCTAGCACTTAATTGGTGCCCTCAGAGACACTCAATTAAACATCAGAGATTCCTTGCACAATTATACTACTAGAGTAATCTCCCTTAAGCAATTAAAACTACCGAAATCAGATCGTAGAAAAGATTCATATTTGTTAAAAAAGTTCTAAGCTGACTTACCACATCTAAAATATATACACCGATTATATTATGAGGAATACGTCTTTGAAGTCACATAAGGCGCTACGCGTTACTTTTATCACATAATTCACATGTATAAGATTTGAAACTGTCCCCCGGCACTTCACTAACTCTCTCGGCTCTTTGACTGGAACCGGCGGGGCCAGGGAAGAGGCCAGTCAGGCCACTGTCTAGGAACAGGCCCCCCGACGTTGCCCTCAAAGTACAGGAACATGCAGAACCACCACTCGCGACCCATGTAGTTGTTCGGCGAATGTTGCTGAAACAAGAAACATTCATATTTAATATTAAAAATGTTAAGAGTTATAGAGGCCCAAATATAGGGTCTGACCATTATATGGTAGAAAAAAAAACGTGTCCTGTTATATCAATGAAGAAAATAAAAGAAATGGCCAAAAAGGAAAGAGGGAGGTGATGAGTTTAGAAACGGGGAAGGAAAGAACATAAAATATGAAGAAGTGGTGCCAAAAAAATAAGAATATAAATGAAACTAACAATATTCATGACGTATGGGAATCAAAAATGTTCTAAAAGAAAGTGCCAAAAAATGTACAGCTAGTTCGAGGAATGGTTTAACAAAGAATGTAAAAATAAAAAAAAACAAGGTAAGATTAAAAATGATTACAGCAGAAACAGAAGAAGAAACACGAATATAAGAAACAAAAGAAACTGTGCAAAAACATTAAAAGAAAAGAAGAGAAGGAATAATGAAGAATTACTGAGGAAGCTCAAGAACAAATTCAAGATGAAAAAATGAGAGCACTATACAATCTTATAAGAACAAAAAACAAGGATACTAGCCAAATGCAGTACTCTACAAGAATAAAAAAGATGAATTAATAGCAGACAGGGAGAAGGTACTGGAAAGATGAAATTAATACTTTGGGGAGCTGTTAAATGAAAACGGAGAGAAGGCAGATATAGAAGAAGAGGAACAGAGAAAAGAAAATGTAGATGAGCCACCCACCACCTGAGAGATTAAAGAAATTATCGAAAGCCTTAAACAAAATAAAATCCCGAGAAGTGATAAAATGATGGCAGAATTGTTTAAATTTGGAAGTAAGAAGCTGATACAAAAAATAAAAGAGTTAATAAAACATCTGGTTAGAAAGAGATGCCAAGAGTGAATAAAAGCAATACTATGCCCGATCCATAAAAAGTAGATAAAATGCAGTGTGTGAACTATAGTAGCATAAAGTCTATACACATTACCTTTTTTCTGTGACGTCAGAAATAACAAAATGTAGCGTTTAAAACGTATGTCGTATATTACATTGAAATTCAAAAAGATGATTTAGATTGCAGATAGTAGACTTTAGAAAGAAGTTGACATATAGCTAACCTTTAATGTAAAAGATGCTCTAAATAGCACATTATTCAAATCAAGACATTCTTGACCTATGTAATCCGATGTTCCTCCTCTTCGAGAAGTCTCTAATGCTTACAATAAGATTTCGGGCTTGCTCGCGTGCTTGTTATTGCGCGTTATTTTACTGTAATTTTCTACAAATGTCATATTGACAGTATTATAAAACAAGCCATACTTAAAGCAGACATGACCAAAAACTGCAGATTTTTTGTTTCGTCCAGTTTCTTATTGTTAAATAAAGAGAGAAAATTATTACGTCACAGCAAAAGGGTAATGTGTACAACTTAGCACTCTATAAAAAGAGGTGGTCCATCAAATATTTATGCTAAAGAAAATCTAGGCAGAAGGTTTTGAAGAACCAAAAGAAACCAACATACTCTAATAGACTTAAGCAAGTGTCTGATAAGGTGGTAAGGACCGAACTACATGTTTATAAGATACTAATGGAATTAGGGATTTGTAAAAAAATTAGCAAAGCAAAAGCCAGTTTTATTCAATTATGTGCTAGAAAATGCCTCGAGAGAAGCCACTATTAATAGACCAGGATTACTACACCATAAAAAAATATCAAGTCTTGGCATATGCAGTCGATTTTACAATTTTAACAAGAAGCAAAGCTGAGCTGCAAGAGATACTTCAGAGGATTTATGATGAAAAGAAAGTTGATAACACGTGGAAAAGGTGAACAAATTAAGAGCTGAAAGAACTGTATAAGGAACCAAACATTATAGGAATAGTAAAACCCAAAGATTAATATGAATAGTTCAAGTAACAAGAATGGTGGTGCAAATGGTTGCCAAAGAAACTATTAACGTGTAGCATTGGGGGTAAGAATCAGCGTACATAAATCAAACAAGTAGAGACACTCAAGCCAAATGTTGAAACCTGTCTAGAGTGCCTGGGACAGTAACTCGGGGGGTATTTGTAAGCTTGACTATCAGATGGCAGCACAAAATTCTACCAATCAGAGCCAGTTACTAGCTCTGCTACCAATCATGTGTTAAAGTAGTGGTGCCATCTGTTAGTAACAGTAACCCCCCCCCCCCCCCAAGAGCTGTTCAAGGTCATCCAAATCGGTATTTTGACATCAAAGGAACTGACAGTGAGTGTCTCTACTTGTTTGATTTATGTACGCTGGTAAGAATTGTCGAGGAAGGCTAAGAAAGAGACGGAAGAACGTGGAAGAAGACAGGCAAATGAATATTAGTGACTGGAAAAAAAAAGTAATGAACAGGAAATGGAGAGAAATAACTAACCAAGCCTTGGACCCTCTAGGCCCGTAGAGCTATATTATATAGATGATCCTCTCTTTCCTTTTCATCCATATTAGGGTATTCTTAATCGCCGCGTGATTCGTACAACCTTTCTAACTAGTGTTCTGATAAATATTGCTTAAATGGAGCCTCCCTTCATCATTTTGAGCTATTTAATACCTGAACAACCTAATGCACCCTTCTGCATTTCAAAATTGACAGGACAGCTGGATCTTCTTATTCTGAATTTCCCTTAATTTATTCTTAATAGCATTTCCGAATCTGTTTTAATTTTTGGTAATAAGTGTTTTATTATCTTCTTTGTTACGCAATTTCACAATTAGACCTTCCTTTCATTATTGTAAGTTCACTGTTAATATCACCTACAGTGTTGTTTTTAAGCTGTTTCATTGCTTTATCGATTTCTTGTTTTATTTATGTTTATATCCAATTCTTTGCATCTACTACATCTTCATACTCTTTATGCTGCCAAGTTTTTCAAATAACCATATCCGTTTTCATTATATCTCCTTCTCTATTTCAAATGTGTTGCTGGGGCCACATTCATTTTCATAAGCTTCCTGTTTATATCGTAGAGTGCCTCTAGATCATTTTGATTGGGTGCATTTTGATTTCTTTCTTCTCAATCTTCGCTTCTTCCATATGTATTATGTGTACGCAAAACCTATTTCAAACCAAATTTATGTTGAGTTGATAACATAATAATTATATTTATTTTTATCTTTATGCGTCATTGTAGTGCAGGTTGTTTATTAAAATTTTAATAAAATATTTAAATTCCTTTTTTTTCATTACCCATTACCCAAGATTCTTACTTTTGTTTCTTAAGATAATTATTTTTTCCTGATGCTCCTAAACTATTATTTACTTCTGGTTCTAAATCTCCTTTTGAATCCACAATCATCCCTAAGTACTTATTAGTTGTCTGTTTAATGTTTTTATTTCCTAGTTTTAGCCCTAGTTCTTCCTGCTCTTACGCTATTAACGTCACTTCAGTTTTGTCATTATTTATTATCATTCCCAGTTCAACTTTCCACGCTTCTATATTTTTCTGCAATTCTTCATTTTGCTACTAGTAACAGTCGTCTGCATACCAGAATTCACTAATTTCAACATGTTCTAAATTTCTTACTCCTATTGTTGCCTTTTTTACTTCCTTTTACAATAAAGGAAGTATTGGATTCACCCCAAAAATTCGAAATTGAGTTTTCAACAGATCCTCACGTTTTAGAGTCCCCTGATCCCAAAAAACATATTTTTTTTCATTGGTCTGTGTGTCTGTCTGTGAACAGAATATCTCAAAAACGAAAAGCGGTATGGCGTTGAAACTTCATATATAAGTTTTGTGTACTATGTATATGAGACAGCAAGCTTTTGAAGAAAATCGCATAACCGGAAGTAGGTGTTTACTCTTGTGATTTTTCAGTTTTTTTCGATTTTTACAAAAACGGCTCTAACGATTTTTTTTAAACTTTACATTTTTATTACATTTTGAATGTGTATTGATGTGAGATAGGCGATTTTCCAGTTGAATACTTCTAAAATGGGTTTCTTTTGTTTTTTTGCCTATGTTTTTTATTAACTCTTATTTTAAATAGAACACCCGGTATATTATTACATATTTGAATTCAGCTTAAAATTCTAGAGAAAATTTGTCTCTTCAACTAACGCTCTATTTTGTACCGTTTTTGCAGAATTTTTAATTTTTGAAAATTTTTGACAAATGTTTAAAACATTTTAAATCAAATTTTTGGCTAGCAAGTTGTGTGCGTGTATCACACCAGATTTTTACTTTATTGTTCACCTTCTTAGTTATTCGTCCATGACAATTATAAACTTAAGGGGTTGGTATTCCCCCTTGCCTCACTCCTTTTTAGCTTCTAAATTCCGCTGTATTCCTCTGTCCCACCCTCACACAACTTCTAATTTCGTTGTACAAACTTTGGATTACTTCTAGTAACACAGACATAGAAATGAATACTTTACGAATAACTTGAACAGTCTTGCTCAGTGTAAACCAATGCATGTTTGTGAAGTAGGCGCAATAACGAAAGAGACAGCGCTATTGTAGTATTTGTATTTCACTCCAACTCACAGTTGTTTAAGTGAGACGTGTGCCAGAACTGCGAACCTATTTGATTTCTACCTGATTTTACCTAGCTCCAATAATTTCAAGGTGTAGGATCGGTGGTTTTGTTGTATATTAAAAGTTAAACGTTAGAGGAGCTTTGTGAAAGTGTTTTGAACAGTTGAAAACTAAAGAAATGGGATTACATTATACATTTCATACATAAGTACAGTGTTGCCAGATGTGGCAATTTATCGCCAATTGGGCGATCTCGACTGACGTTATGCGCCGTCTTTTTATATTTGGCGACGGGCGACTAAATTGGGCGATGTCCGACCTTTTGCAAGTTTTAAAAAGTTATTTGGAGTGCATGTTTTGGATTTTACAAAAATCTAAATTTGAATCCGGCGCGGCAGGTTAAATCATGACCAGCTACATTCACCCGCTGACGCGAAACAGAGGAAGTTGGCTGTTGTTAAATGCAATTAGTATTCGAAACCGTAGATACATGGCGCTGCTCTTCGTTTATCTCAAGGTTGGTAAAGCTGAAAGTGTAAAGCACTTTCAGTTTTACCAACCTTGGTGTATCTATCGCTGTCTATGATCAAATCCAAGTAGAAGCGCATGCGGGTTGTTGTTTGAGGTTATGTGATTTATTGTGGGAGTGATAGTTCTGTTGACTTGTAGAACATGAGGAAATTTGCTAAATATCAAAGAAAATATTGCGGAAGCTGGGCGAAAAAACCATGGGCCAAAGGTAGTTATTCCATTATTTTTTTATAAGTTTGCAGGTATAAACCATGTTATTGTATTTTATAGGATGGTTAATGGAGGCACCTACTTCCGGTTATGCGATTTTCTTCAAAAGCTTGCTGTCGCATCTACATAGTACACAAAACTTATATATGAAGTTTCAACCTCATACCTCTTTTCGTTTTTGAGATATTCTGTTCACAGACAGACAGACACACAGACAGACCAATGAAAAAAAATATGTTTTTTGGGTTCAGGGGACTCTGAAACGTGAAGATCTGTTGAAAACTCAATTTCAAATTTTTGGGGTGAATCCAATACTTCCTTTATTGTAAAAGGAAGTAAAAATGACTAAGTTCCATTTTTTATTCTGCGTAAATATGGCAACTTTGCATTTGAAGGTGTTTTGTCATGTTTTCTAACCTAAAAGCATTTATCCACCATAACCTCAAATGTAAACCTCGTTTAAATATAATAATAGTACATTATATTATAAGTGAGAGAAATGCATCATTATTTGCGAGTGAGAATTTTGAATCGCGAGTGCCCCAGCACGAGCGATACAATTTCTCACGAGCTTATAATGGCATTTCACTCACGTGTGATATACGACGTTTTATCTTACAGTAGCAATTCTTATGCCTAAATAGTTTGCGCAGTCAGAATATGTCGCGAAATAAATTTATAATTAGTCGCCTATGATTTGTGACATACGTTTGACAGTACTGAAGTGTATTGGCAGTACTGTACTGTATTGTCAGTCTATGTCAAATTCGAGGTTCGTAGGTTAGATTTTGTTTGTTATTTGACACAAACTGACGCAAAACTTAACCTGAAAATTACGAATTTGACATAGCTTGACAGTGCTACCAACAATGCAGTAGTATAAATAATGAAAACTCACATGTGAATAAAACTTCATTTTAGTCACTGAAAACAGTTGTATAATGTATGGTAATAGCTGCTACTGTAAGATAAAGTAATTTTACACAGCTAAATTGGGGAAACTGTCATGGCCAACCTTCATGCCAAAAAGACGTAAACGGAGTTTATTATTACTTAAAGTGAAAATATTTCATGTGATTTTAAATTGTTAGTTTTGGCGACTTTGGGCGACTTTTACCCAGGAAATTGGCGACTTTTTGTCCTCACCATCTGGCAACACTGCATAAGTAAACTGTTATTAATGGCAAAATATATTTGTTTTACAATAAAGATAATTCTAACTGAAAGTGAGGTTATAAATTTATTTTCTAGGTTCCCATTTAAGTGACCAGAAATTTTAGCAATGTGGAAAACTGGAAACCATCTAGAACTAGTCAAATATGTGGTCAACATTTTTTGAACAACGACTAGCCTATATGATCAGACCAAGGGGATCCATTAAATTATTAAAACAAAATGCAGTACCCAGTATATTTATACTCCCCAAACATTTGGTGAAAAATTCTTTGACTCGTACAATTCTGAAGGGACTGGTAGGTTGTTTTTTGTATCTTTGTCTAAATTATCTTTTTGGTTTTCAGTAAAAAAAAAGCTACCAGTATTTATAAATGCAATGAAATTAGGGGTTTTACAGATACCAGATGGTGACAGTATAGGTTCAATATCCAAAATGATAGAAATTAAAACTGCAACAAGTAGTGAGAAAGAACAACGGATTCAAGAAAAAGCTACACACACAACCACTAATATAAGTGCACAAGGTTATGTGGCTGCGTAGAAAAGTTAAGGCTTTGAAAAAAAAGTAAAACGATGTAAGTCAAAGTAGAAGTTAAGTAAAATATGACTAGTCTCATTGAGCAGATTAAGAAGAATAATTGCAGTAATGACAAGAAAGATGAGTTTAGAATTAATAGTAACCTTTTGTTGCAGTGAACATCTTCTGCATGATTTCATGATTGCCACTAGAGTTTCTTCTTCACAAGAAGAAAAATAATGAAGTAAATGCAAGGCAACAGCGGTACAGCAATTTTATGAATCAATTCGCTCATACTTTATATTTTTATTCCCCAAAGGTCTACAATTCTGTTATGCAGCATTGGACTCTAATAAATGGCCGCACAATTAGTGGCCGCTGCTCTTTAGGGGCGCTAGCCTTCCAGCCGTCAACAGCCTATCTGTCATTAGAAAAAAGTATCTATTCTATAATTGAAAATATATTTTATCATCTATCCGTTATAATACAAGGTTTAAGTAATAACAAACCTGCTTAAAACATGTAAAACAATATCCAAGAAGTATGTCAGCATACATGATTTATCTGTCAACACACCTGTGCTTAACAATACAACTGGCTTGCAGTTGATGCAGGCTATCTGAAATCTTGCTCCAAACTTCTATGGTATTACAGATAAAATGCTAACGTAGCAGATTTGGCTGTATAGTGGTTTAAATGTGAGCAAACAAAAATGGAATCAGGCTTGGCTTTGAAATATTTGTTTGTGTTGGTGGTACTGTACGTTTTGCTTCAGTTTTGACACAAACTAACGCAAAACCTAACCTGATAACCTCGAATTTGACATAGACTTACAGAGCCACCAACACAAACCAATATTTCAAAGCCAAGCTTGATTTTCTTTTTCGTTTACTCACATGTTAGATTTGTAGTGCGATTCTTTTAAAAAGCTTTTAAATGATTGACTGTGATTTTTTCAAGTTCATACTATGACGTGTAATAATTGTGATAAATTCTTATGCACCAATAAATATTATTATTATTGAGTAGAGTTGAATTAAAGTTGATATATTCACATCTATCCAAGCCCTACTAAATAAGTTTTTTCTAAATGCACGATACTTCCCAATACCTCCTTTCCATTTTAATTTTTGTTTCTTAATTCGTCTCTCAATACTCTTTGTTTCATTATTTTTTCTTCTATTTTATTCCATTCCTGTTTTAACTTATTTTCTTCTTTTTTTAACTGTAGATATGAGGATAAACGGCGACAGCTGTAGTCTTCCGCTATATATACACTGCCGAGCATAAAATTAGGGTCACCCCGTAATTTGAAGTTATTTTAGAAATGTTTAGTTTTTTTACAAGTTTTTTCGGTTGTAACAGTTTAGTAACCGATTGCTTGAATAAAAAAAAGTTTTTGTTGTTCAAAGTTTATTCAAAGTAATGAAAATGAACAATTTAATTTGATACGCTAAATAATGAAAATGAACAAGTTTGCTTTGATTTAAGGACTTCAGTAGCGAGTATTCCCTCCTCTGGCAGTGATAACAGCTTGCAAACGACGAGGCATGCTCTGGATCAGATTTTGGATCACATTCTGCGGAAGATTGTCCCATTCCTGCACCAGTATGGCGCGAAGCTCTCTACAATTTCTGGGGGCCGGCACATGTCTCCGTAAACGTTTTCCCATCTCATCCCAAACATGTTCAATTGGATTTAAATCTGGACTGCGAGCAGGCCAAACAAATCGCGTGATTTGAACCTCGTCAAGATACTCAGTAACTATCCGAGCAATGTGGGGCCGTGCGTTATCATGCATAAATGTTGCGTCCTCTTCAAGAATAACCATGAACGGTAAAACATGGTCTTCTAGAACCTCTGTCAGATACCTATGCGCAGTCAACGTCCCATTCTCGATAAAGACTAACTCCGTGCGAGTGTCAAAAGATATGCCTCCCCATGCCATAACTGATCCTCCACCAAACGGAAGTCGCTCGGCAATACACGCTTGAGCATATCTCTCGCCTTGTCGTCGCCACACTTTTACACGTCTATCTGAGCCCGTAAGACAGAATCGCGATTCATCGGAAAACAATACGCGACTCCAATCCGCTATTGTCCATGCCAAGTGTTCTCGTGCAAAATTTAACCTGGCAATCCGGTGTTCACGGGAAAGCGGCGGTCCAGTAGCTCTAGTTCGAGAAGATAATCCAGCAGCATGAAGTCGCCTCCTAACTGTCCACTCACTTATGTTTACATTTCTCACTTCTTGCAGATGATTTCGAAGGGAAACTGCCGTGACCGTTCGGTTTCTCAAAGCACTAGAAACAAGAAAGCGGTCATCTCTAGCTGTTGTAGTCTTGCTTCGCCCTGAACCAGGTCTTCGAGTGAGCAGACCAGTCTCTTCGTACCGCCCCCATACTCGTTGCACACTCGAGAGACTTACACCAACGTTTCTCGCAGTTTCGCGCTGACCACGGCCGTCTTCTAAAGCCGCCACAATTCGTGCCGCAACAACAGAATTTATGCTCATTGCAAAACACTAACAATGACAATACTAAACAAACAATTTGCAACTGACAGATAAAATCACAGAAACAAAAACTTTGTTGTCCCTAAACTGTCTTTTGTTTCAACAGAAGCGTATCAAAGCAAACTTGTTCATTTTCAATATTTAGCGTATCAAATTAAATTGTTCATTTTCATTACTTTGAATAAACTTTGAACAACAAAAACTTTTTTTTATTCAAGCAATCGGTTACTAAACTGTTACAACCGAAAAAACTTGTAAAAAAACTAAACATTTCTAAAATAACTTCAAATTACGGGGTGACCCTAATTTTATGCTCGGCAGTGTATATATATATGAGGAACAGTCGTGCAATTTTATTATACAGTATGAAGTTTACGCTAATTTTAAATTTTCTACAACAAACTATTTGAAAGGTACACTTATAAACCTCTACTACTTACTTTTAAGCTAGCATTATTGGCTAGGGTGTGATAGATCCAAAATATCCGAGTGGTAACAAAATAGGCAATGACTACGTCGACGGTATAGTGGCCATGGGCAAGCTGCAGCATGAAAACCCCACGATGCCCAGCAACCAGTACAGCCAATGGATAGGGTAGAGCTTTTTTGGTGTGTCTGCAACGGGATAATAGTTTAAATTTGCGCCAATATAAATAAAGACTAACAAAATGTTAAAATCAGTTCCCCTATAATAAGAAGTTAGAGAAAGCCTCAAAGAAGAGTTCATATACGAGCCCAGGTCCAAAATAGTTGGGCCGGCTATCAGTTTTAATTCAGTGATTTATCAAATTATAGCAAAGGTTCAATAAAAGATCTATTCTTCGAAAAAATATATTACTACAATAAAACATAAACTTGAAGCTTAGATTAGCTAAAACATAATTTTACATTTGTTAAAATTTGCAACCTTAATAATAATAAATAAATAATGACTGACGGTTTAGAATAGTCCGGCCATTATTTTAATACTGCGTTACGTCCCCTTTATTGGCCACAGCGGCTTTAATTCTATCAGGCATTGTGTTAACGAGTTCTTCACATTGATGTGGTTGTATATTATCCCATATTTGTTGTAACTTTGTTTTAAGGTCGGCTACTGTGAGTGCTGGGTCCTTCCGCAGTTTTTTTTTTTTTGTTTTTTGCTATAGAGACTCGATTGGTGAGAAGTCCGGACTGCCTGAAGTTCATGGTAAAGTCGGAATTTGATGTTCTTCAAACCAGGTCTTTACTGTTTTTGCCGTATGGCACGGAACACCATCCTACTGGAAAACAAAGTTCCCTTAGTTCCCTTAGGCAGATTGGCATATCGGAATAGATGGCAAAAAACTTTCAGCAAGAAAGGTTTTATATTTATCAGTGTTAACAGTACCGTGAATGATCTGTAACTTTCCAACTCCCCTTCCAGACATACAGCCCCAGACCATGAGGGATGCTGGAAACTTGACTTTTTAATCAAACAGTTGGTATGGTATGTTTCCACTGATGTATGTAATACACGTTTCCTAGTGTCCTCTACACACACATCAAATTTGACTTATCACTCCAAATCACCATATGTCATTGTCGTGAAGTACAATTTTTGTGTGATTTAGCAGATTTTAAACGGTTGCGTTTTCATAAATTGGTAAGCAACGGCTTTTCTTTTGCCTAATTAATAATATAATAAATTTAGAATAATTAGTAACAGCAAAATCACATGAAAGAATTACCTTATAAAACTTGTACCATAACTTTCTAACTGCTCTTTTGATAGTCGATAAAGAAATTTGTTTTTGAATCATTTGTCGCCATAATACAGTGAGCTTTTGGGCATTTGATCGCCGATTTGCTTTGACAATTCTAATCAAAGCTCATGCATCGGCAAATGGAAATTTTTGATGGACGACCAGTTTTTTTACTTTCCGTAACACATCCAGTTTCTTTAAACAAATTAATAATATTTTGCACTGTCGACCCTGAAACCAAATGTGAAATCGAAATTTTTCATGCAGAAATTCCATTCTTAGGGGCATTAATAATAGATTCTCGTAAATTAGTACCCAGCGCTTTACCATGAGCCACTTTGCTCTAAAAACTAATCAGCAACTACTAATGACATGCATTTGTAGATTGTAATGATTTATCTTTTGTTTTGTCAAGCATTGCATCATTAAACGGCTGTTATGATCAAATTTTATATGCGGCCGAACTATTATGAACAGGTAGTTATAATTTGTTTTTGATAATAATTTTCTAAGTATTATTAATATTGAAATATTTCTTTCTGTAAATAAAAGTTAAAAGCTCAGGTTTCATGAATATATTCATATTGTGAGATCGCTACAAACGCACAAAATCGCAGCGTGATTATGTCTCGTATCGACGCGTTACTAATGCTACAACTGATAAAATTAGAGTTTCCCGCTCTGCTTATGAGCACAAACTTGTTGAACCTGGTAACCAGAAAAACTATTTTAAATATTTGAAGAGTAGCCTAACTTCCCGAGTATCTTCCTTTCCCTGAAAAATAGCGACCGATCTGTACAAACCAATACTGAATTAGTAACCAACATATTCGCAGAGAGATTTCTTCAGTCCTTTGTCAAAGAACCTTCTGGAAACCTGCCAGGTCTCCGTCCTTCCAATCGAGTAGAAAATCAAATAGCTGCATTTACAGTAACTTCAGAAGAAGTGATCAAAATCACCGAATCATTGGATCTCCATTCATCTCCAGGGCCCGATGAAATCTCCCCTCATTTACTGAAACGATGTTCCCATGCATTGGCAGATTCGCTAACTATATTATTTAATAGTTGTCTTCGAACCTCTTCTATTCCAGTTTCATGGAAGCACTCATTAATCGTCTCAGTATATAAAAAGGAGGACAAGCTGGAACCTGGTAACTACAGACCGATTAGTTTGACTTGTATTGTGTGTAAGTGTTTTGAAAAACTAGTGGTTAAACGGCTTATGGAATTTCTCAATGCCAATGGTGTAACTCCATCAAACCAGCACGGGTTTTCTCCTGGAAAGTTCGTAGTAACCAACCTTTTATCAAACTTAAACCTTTGAACCAACGCAGTAAATCAGGGAAAATGCATTGATATCATATATCTGGACTATGAAAAAGCCTTTGACCGAGTACCTATTCGAAGACTAATGCTTAAATTAGAACATTTTTTATCAAATCGAACGTTTTCAGTGCGTATACAGCAAACTACATCAAAGCCTCTTCCAGTACTCAGCGGAGTTCCCCAGGGCTCTATCCTGGGTCCGATTCTGTTTTTAATATTTATCAGCGACTTATCCAGCGACATGAAATCATCCGTAAGCTTTTTTGCCGATGACACCAAAATGTTTTCTTTGCCCACCGAATACAAACAACGGCTGGAGAGACTCCAGCTATTTACTCTTAGTGAACGTAGACAACGTATTGATATGATCGAGGTGTTTAAATACTCCACAATCACTATTCGTTCCCTTTAGAAGATATACTAGTACTCAGTAGCAATAGCCATCTTCGAGGACATTCGTTTAAGCTTCAGACGGATTTTAGCAACATTCTTCCCAGAAAACATTTCTTTAGCAATCGAGTCGTGAATCGATGAAACAATTTCCCTTCCAGTGTTGTGCATGCAAGCAACACAAATAACTTTAAGTATTTGTAGGACAATAATAATTAACTTTTGTTGATTTTTTAATTACCTTTTTTTTTTCTTTTTATATATAATTTATTTAATTTTATTAATTGATTGTTAATTTTGTTGTTAAGTTTTGTTTCTTTATAATTATCCTATTTTATTTTATAATAATTTTGTTAATTTTATTAATTGATTGTTGATTTTCTAGTTAACCTTTTTTTTTGTAATTAGGTATCCTATTTGATTTTGTAATAATTTTGTAAATTTGATTAACTGATTGTAGACTTTCTTCTTTTTATATATGATTATCTGTGGATTTTGTAAGTAATTTTGTAAATTTTATTAATTATGTTTGTTTTGTACTTAACCCATTAATTTTAATATTGTTTTATACTTTATACTGCACACTATTTGTATATATGAGGAAGGTTGTATCGACACTGCCGCCTACTTTCAATAAATAATAATAATAATAATAATATTTCTGAACAAACAAAAGTTTATTGACTAGTTTTTAAAGTAAGAAAAATAGTCCAACAAGGTGTCTACCAGATATGGCATTCAAAATTCCCGTATAATTCCCGTATTTTCCCGGTAATTTTATTAGGATTCCCGGATACTTTCTGGTCTTCCGGTCTGACTTTTTCGGGTATTCATTAAAAAAAAACACACAACGACCTGTCGTCGCGCGTCCCGTAAATTTTTGCAATTATTCCGGATAATCCGAAAATTTTTACGGAAATTTCGCTTATTATTTCCGTAAAATGGCAAAAATTACTGCAAATTCCCTTTGATAAAAAAATTCCCGGTTGCCTAAGAAATTCCCGCATATTTCCCGCATTTTCAAGGGCAGTTTCAAATTCCCGTATAATTCCCGGTTTTCTAGGAATTCCCGGTCGCTAGACACCCTGTCCAATTATAAGAATTAACCCGGCCGAACTATTATGGGCCTGAGCACATAGTTACATTTATTACAAAAGCTATGATAAGATTAAGTAAAATAAATGAAGAACGGAGTAGTATCTACTTAGAATATCTAACCGGTTCAGTAATAAAATGATAATGGAAACGGTGCTCAAAGCGATCCGACTACAATTAGACACAATTAACGAAATGGAGGAGCAAATAGAACAGAAGCTAGGTATACACAACGCGAGATAACGAAACTCAAAACTGAAAATGTGGAAAACTTATAAATGAATTCACGTTAGAAAGAGCAAGAGAACAGAATAGAATTATTATACCGACAGGACAAACGGCAAAAGAGGGAGTAGGGACAATTGTAAAAGAGGAAATCAATCAAAGGGTAATTAAATTTGCGGCAATAAGCTTCAGAATAATAGTATTATACATACACATGGATGAAAGAGTAATAATAGTACAAATATGCACTGGTAGAAGGAAGTGAAGAACAGAAAACAATAGAATTCTACAACTAACTACAGAAGGTCCTGGATGAAGTAAGAGAATATAATGAAAAAGTAATAATTATTGGGGACTGGAACTCCATAATAAGAAGGGGTGAAGACAAGAACATGGGGTGTATGAGCAGTTACAAAGAAGAAACAAACAGAAATGGATTTAAATGTTAAGCGTTCTACCAAAAAAAAATGAAATGTTGATAGAAGACACAAAAGTTGAAAGATAAATATGCGTTTGTGGCAGGGGAAACAAATGCAAAAAGCATAATGGACTATATAACATACACACACGATTTAAGACAAAATATACAGTAATTCTATACTGATAGAGGCAGAACTAGCAACTAATCATAGATTAGTAAGATCAATATGAAGAGTACAGTAACAAAAGGTAGAGGAGGAAACGGAATCTTTAAACGTAGTAACAATTACATTAAAAGATGAAAACAGAAGAAACGAATATCGAGAGATGACTGATAAGGAATTCCACGAATTGGAAGCAGAAGTAATGGAATTGGCACTGGAAAAGAGAAAATATTTTATTGGTTAATGCACATAATACCTATACTGCATATGTTTCTAAATTAATACATATTTTCTGTTTTCAATTCATTTTGTCACATTTTAGTTTACATAAATCCACCCGCTATGACATAACGAATGAACTTCAGGCACAATACTCACATTCAGAAATCAACAGGTAACTAAGCACAAGAATCACAGTGTGTCCGCTGAATATGTAGTCCCCACAGTAGGTGTGCTTCCCGTTGACGGACAAGCCAAAGCCCGAGAACAACGTGATGACCCGCTTTGCGACCAGGTAAGGAGTTGTCCCGTTGTTCTTTGGAGAGCAGTAGTACGTCTTGCTAGCAATGGGCATCGCAGTCACATACATCGTGATGGCTCGGTACATGTATAGTAGCGACATAATTAAAAATAATCTTCTAAATACGATGAATCTGAAAAAGAAGTTCTGGTTTAAACCTCCATTACCCAGCAAGGAACCTTTAATCTTTGAAAATTTACCTATGTCTGTGAAGCAATATGGACAGTAGAGCCGAATTAACTGAAATAATAATGATGTATTCCGATACATCCAAGGCCCAGTCGAAGGCAGGAACGCTGTCCAGAAATATATCTGGGAGGGGGCTATACGTGGTGCGGTCTGGCACCCTTTCGTGCACCATTGCCAGTGATGCTAAGGTGAGGATGAAACTGAAAAACATTACTATGGCAGCTGTAACAAGAGAGAAAGAGGTTACTTTTAGATTTATTAATTTTTGAAATTTTAAAACATTTGTATAAAATGCTAGTTCATTTTATTTTTGTATGTGATGGTAATGCAGATTTGAATGACTAAATCTGACTAAGTAATATTGTTATTCAATTATTCTTCATTATTTTAATATGGTGCAACACGTCGTAACTGCAGTATATAGTCTTTATGTTTCCTTCTGCAATAATAGATGCACTGTTAACGTTTGCCAAAGACTGTCACTTTACCACTTTAAAACTTCAAAGTTAAAAATTCGCTCATTAATGTCAACAATCGCTCTACCTGTGCAAACTATATAGCAAATGTGTTATCTGTATATACGGATTTGCATGCCATGTTTGGCTATATTGGATATCTCTCAAGGACATCATTTTGAAACTGGTTAAAATTTTAAATATTTGTCTTTTGAGAATCATTTAAAATGTAAAATTAATTACGCTTGTAGAAAAAATTGTGTATGTAATTCTAGCGCAAGTAGAATTACCAATTTTGAGTTCGCGGTCGTGCAGCAACCATTTCTCTCAATCGACAATTCTTTACTCTGCGCTCTTGATACACAATGCAACGATATAAAATCAAAACATACACAACCTGTCACAAAAAACATTGCACTAGCAAGTATATCATTTAGCGCTACAAGCCATCTAGGCCCTTGGCCTGTCCTATTATTTTCTTTCACTCTCTTTCCTATTTCTTATTTTTGTTTTTCACCCTGCTATTTCCATTCTTTCCAGGTCCATTTCTTCTTCCACCATTCTAAAGACATGTCCCAGCCACCTCTATCGTTGTTCTCTCACGCTCATTATTACAGCCACTTCTCTATAGATATCTTTTATTTCCATGTTTGTTCTTCTCAACTCGTCTCCTACCTTTATTCCACCATAAATCCTTCTTAGTATTTTTTGCTCCCATTTTGTTTACACCCTCTTGCTGTAAACTACTATTGGCTTTATTACCAACCTGTAGAGTTTCACTTTTGCCCTGTTTGATATACTTTTTGCACTTATTTCTTTACTTTAATTTATTCTCTTTCCTTTTCTTGTTTTATGTTTCTTAATATTATTTCTATTACTAAATTAAATAATACCGCTGATAGCCGGTCGCCCTGTCTCACTCCATGGTTTATTTCGAGTGGCTTGTTTATTTTTATTTGTTTTTGTTGTGTTTCACAAAAATTATTACCAGTTTCGTTAGTTATGCTGCTATTTACAATTCTCCCATTGCTTTATCAAGTTTGCTCTTTTTTACCCTATTGTATGCTTGCTTGTAGTCTAGAAACACAATATATAGTAGCTTCTTCTTTTCTTTTCATTTTCATAGAATTTGTTTTATCACAAAAATCTACAATGGTATTTGCCTAATGTTTTCTTCGCCATTACTTTTAGTCTGTTACCAGTATTGCCAGAATTTTATATATTATATGCAATTTTACATTCAAGTCTATTCCCTTTTCTATGCAGGAGGCATATTACTGCCTCCTTCCATTCATCTGGCATCTTTAGCTGTTGTCATATTTGATATATTCTCCTACCTGTGGTTCCTCTCTTCCATGTTTTAGCTCTTCCACTGTAATCTCATCTTTTCCAAGGATTTGATTATTCTTCAAATCTTTTATTATTTTCTTTACATCTTCAACTGTTGGTGGTTATATAGTTTTTCCCTCTGTCCCCTCATTTCTGTTTCTTCTTCCTCCACATTCACTATTTCCCTGCAATATTCTGTTGATCCTTCCACTATTTCCTTCTGGTCCCCAATGCGCATTCCTTTTTTGCTTTTACAATACTTTGAATACTTTCATACTTCGCTTTCTGATAGGGTGCTTCTAGATTTTGTATTTTCCTGTGTATATCCTCCTTCTTTTTCGGTCTCATTTTCTATTTATATTTCTCTTTTGTTATGATTCTATTGTCATCCACCATAGCTTTGCTTGCTTTTTTCTCTCTTCTATTGTTTTTACATTTTCTTCATCAAACCATTCCCATCCTTTTCTGCCTTTCTTCTTTGTTAAAAATATCTCTGATGCTTGTCCCACTACTTTTGTTTTCTTCTGCTCTTCTACTCAGACCTCGATTTTTTTCTATGTATTTAGTATTTATTTCTTCATCCACAAATGCTTCAACGTCGGATGTTTTCCTTCTTTCCTTTGTCCTTCTATTTTACTTTAGTATTTCTTCTTAAACAGTTGCCTCCACCATAAAATGATTCACATCAGCTCCTCTGTATGTTCTTGTGTTTTTTATACAATTTCTCTTCTACCAAGACATGGTCAACTAGATTTACCTTGCTCTTATCATGTATTAGCCAAGTTTCCCTATGGACGTCTTTTAGCTGGAAACATATATACTGATTATGCATTTTTTTCTACCTACATTAAAGTCAATAATGTTACGTCATTGATTATTCTTCCTATGCAAACTATACTTCCCAGTGACTTATGAATGGCTTTTCTACCAATCTTGATGTTACAATCACCAAGAATTATCTTTAAGTTATATCCTGGAATTCTTTCAACCTTATTCATTTTCCTTTTCCTAGCCAAAAACGTCCTCGTATATCTGTCTTCTTTCTCTACCACGGATTTATAAAGAATATACAGTCCTTTCTTTACATTTTTATATAATTTGTTTTATCACAAAAATCCGCATTGGTATTCGCATATTGTTTTCTCCGTCACTATTTTTAATCAGTTTGCGATACCTCTACAATTTTTCCATTCAAGTCTATCCCTCTTCTTATACTGCTTCCTTCGATTCCTCTGGCATCTCTTGCTGTTCCCATATTTTATATAGAAATTTGTATATTCTCCAACCTATTGCTTTCCTCCATGTTTTTGCTCTTCCCCTGTAATCTCAGCTTTTCCAAATATTTTATTTTTCAATTCTTTTATTAGTTTCTCTACTTCTTCAACAGTTGGTGGTTCTACGGTTTCTTCCCCCTGTGCTCTTATTTCTGTTTCTTCTTCCTCATTATTTTCATCCATATTCACAATTTCCCTGAAGTATTCAGCCAATCATTCCACTACTCCCTTCTGGTCCCAAATGAGCATGCCTTTTTTGCCTTTACAATACTTTTCAAAAATCTTTGTGTCCTTTTCCTAATAACCCCAGATTTCTTATAAATCTTTCGTAGCTTTGCTTTCTGGTGGGATGCTTCTAGATTCTGTTTTTTCCTGTGTATATTCTTCCTCTTTTCTGTCTACAAATTTCTTTTGCTTCTCTTCTTTTTTGTTTACATTTCTCTTTTGTTATGGTTTTATTGTCTTCCATCATAGCTTTCCTTGCTTTCTTTATCTTTTCTGCTGCTTCTAGATGTTCTCCATCAAGCTATATTCTTCATATTTTTCTGCCTTTCTTCTTTGTTAACATTTTCTCTGATGCTTGTCCCACTACTTTTGTTGTCTTCTGCCCTTCTAATCAGATCTCACTGTACAGACTTCATCTATGAATGCTTAAACGTTAGCCTTTTTCCTTCTATTTTATTTTAGCATTTATTCCTCAACAATTGCCCCCACTATAAAATAATCCGAGTTCACATCAGTTCAACTATTATGTTCTTGTGTTTTTTATACTATTTCTGTTTTTCTATTCTACCAAGACATGGTCAACTTGGTTTACCTTGCTCTTATCCGGTGTTATCTAAGTTTGCTTATGGATGTTCTAACTGGAAACATATGGCTATTACACACATTTTTAAGTCAATAATTTTTTGCCCTTGTTGTTCTTCTTCCTATGCTACTATGCTCACCAATAGTTGGTTTATAAATGGCTTTTTTATGTACCTACCAATCTTGGCATTACAATCACCAAGAATTATCTTTAAGTTCTTTAATCCTCACTCATTTTCCTTTTCCTAGTCAAAAACGTAGTCGTATATCCATCCTTTTCTTATAGCATTGCTAATCGTTCTTTGAGTCTTGATTTCTGGTTATTTTCAGCTACAGATTTCCTTCCGTTTCATTCCACTCATACTGTCTACCATCTACCAATATTTTTTTATAGGTATCCTATTTTTGTTTGTTTTCCCATATGTATTGCACTGTTCCTGCTATTTGCTTAATCTGTACCCGTACTTCTTTTTCATGCTGTTAGATCGTTATCAATAAATCACCTTCTTGTTTCCTCGCTTGCATTTGTTTTTCATAATTATACTTTTTTGCTTCTCGGATTTTATTTCTGCTATTACTTTTCAGTCAGTTACCTTTCCTACCTTATGTTAGGATGATGGCTTTCACATCTATTTCTTTTTAAGAAACACGCTGACGCTTTCTCTCAGAGTATCTATTTTGGATTCAATCCCTCAATCACGATATTTTCCTTCTTATTATTCTTTTCCATTTTCCTTATTTTCTCCCATAATGACTTCTTTTCTTTTTCCCATTTTTTCCTTTACTATCATTTCCTGTTTCAGTTTTCTTATATCTTTTTTATTTTTTATATTTGTTTTTAATCATTTGCTCCAACTTTTCACTGTTGTATTTCAATTCGCGTCTATTTCTCCCGTCATACCACTCATTACTTTTTGAGTAGTTTTCGTATTCCTTGGTTTTCCTTCTAAATTGCCCAGTTTTGGTTATGCCACATTCCAAAACCTGGTCACTTTGTTATCTCTTATCAGCTAGTTTTTTTCTTACTGATTGCCTGTATGTTCATGTAATAATAACGTATAAGTATAATCTTGACTAGTTTTATTAGCCATATTAAAAACTATTTTTTTAAGTTCATGCGAGGGTTTCTTATTCTATTATGAAATTTTTATTTAGAGGTGCTACAGTGTCCATCATCTAATTATGCCATTAATGAAGAAATTATCAAACATTTCCAAGATTTTAATTGCTACATTAATCTTTCCGGATTCAAAAATAATTTCCTCTATAACACCAAGTTCAAATTTGTTCAAAATACATGATCTTACTATCATACAGATAATATTATCATCAAAGTTCATAAAGGTCAACTAAGCAATGTTAGGTCAAGATTTTGAACGTTTATTGTCACAAGATAACACAACTAACATGGAAAATTTAGCTTTTAAACTTTTAGCATGCAATGAAGAGTCAAACATACCTATGAGTGTTTTCCACCTCTCTTGTGGAAACCGGGGTTCTTCTCTAACAGGTGCAGGTATGTTGATTTTGATGACGCCATTGGCATCGGCGCCTTTGCGTATCACCTCGTCTTCCTCCTCTTGTTCCACGTAGTATTGTTGGGCAGCCGTCGGATGGCTGCCATGGCCCCATTTGTCGCCCTTTGCCGGCGTGGGAAGTAGTGGCTGTCTTTGATAAAGGTCACCTGCAATAAACATGTACAATTTAAAGAGCTGCGTGCTTGCTGCATATCTGCTCACTTAATTTTGTTAATGTTACTACAGAAAGAAGTGTTGCAGAATGTGCACCATTATTTGTAGAAGTGGTAGCAGAGTACTGAATTGAGTTGCATTTGTGCAATGCATTATTCGGATAGTAATTAATCAAGTATCGTAACTGGAAAAGTTAGATAGCTCAAAAATTTTAGTCTAACGCATTTCCTATTCAATAATAAAAGATGTGTCATCATTAGTATCAGCTCCTTTTTGTTTTCTCTTACTCCAAAAATAATATTTTTAATAGAATTAAAACATTTTTGTCTTTAATTCACTACTCTTCATACTTATGTAATTAAAAAAACTGGCACGAGTTGGGGTAAAGAACAAAGGAGACAGATGACTGTAAGTGGTAGAAATGATTAAAAAATACATAAGAGTCACTGTAGAATGAGCAAAAAGCAATAAAGAAAACAACAAAGACCACCAAAGGGATATAATGATGCTGAATGTCCTCTTGTATGGAATAAATTGAAAAGAGTTTATTTTAGCCCCAATAAATGAGACATACTGTAACGGTTTTGATTTGAAATAATAGTCCAAGAGCCAGCAACGGGTTTGCTTACAGTATTTTTAACAAGCATGTAACTGTTATGGAAGGTCCCTGTGAATATATTGAGAAGGAAACCCGAAGTCTGGCAAGCCTGCGGTGGTGGTTTTAGCCCCCTTGCGTCCTTGAAGGATAGAAAAAAAATAATAAGAAAAAAGTATAATAACAAGTCTGGTGCTTTGCTACGTTAAAGGTAATCATATCTTATGTAAGTAAAAAAATTGACCGACGCTTTCGCGGGTAGTAAAAAAACTTATCCTCAGCGGGCTGTGGAAATTCAAATGTATGAATAATATGTTGGTAGCACTGTAAGTCTATCTCAAATTCGAAGTTATCAGGTTAAGTTTTCCGTCAGTTTTGACACAGACTGACGCAAAACCTAACCTGCTAACCTCGAATTTGACATAGACTTACAGTGTTACCAACATATTATTCATAGGTTTTGTGTCAGTTTTGACACATTATTTTTTTCCACCCTTCAAGGACGCAAGGGGGCTAAAATCACCACCGCAGGCTTGCCGGACTTCGGGTTCCCTTTTCAGTATATTCAAAGGAACCTTCCATAACAGTTACAAGCTTGCTAAAAATACTGTAAGAAATCCGTTGCTGGCGGTATGTGAAACGTAGTTTATGCTATCATGGGAATTTTCGTACATGTTGGCACTAATCGCTGTATTAGGCAGCTTTTGTTTGGTTAATATGAAAACAATTATAAGAACTTGCTTTGTTTGCCAGTTTGATTTGTTATTAACTGATTCGATTGGGCTTTAGACGATGAATAAAGCAAATGTCGGTGCTTCAAACTCGTTTGTATTTTGAAATTTTTGATGCTACCTTTCGGTTCAACTGGGTAAAAAAATCATACAATCACATCACGTCACAATTCATTCCTAGGACTATATTTGTTCCCCTTTTAAATTTATCAGCATCAAAATTGTAACTTGGCTTTTGTTTGCAGCATTGATCATGAATTCGACCTTGTTGTCATCGAGAATATAATCTCCAATACTGGTGGGCTGTATTTTCGAGTTGCAGCTGCAAGAAGTTGTGGTTGGTGACAAGAAGGACTGATCAAACCGTTCACATTGTGCGTTAGCCCTGTGCTCATGAAGTTAGGTATCTTTATATGTATTTGGTTCATGCTACATTGCATTATAACTTCATCATGCAACCACAGTTACAGTTAGAACTTTGTGCTTAATGCCCTAAGGAACTAATTTGTGAAATTTAAAAAAAAAATGTATATGCCACCATTGCAACCGTGCACAGTTGCATTCAATTGCCAATTAAGCATTTTGCTTTGAAATATGACAATGAATTGTTCATATAACTTTGCTTGTTGCACGCATAAGTGTTAAACTTACAGTAGGTAACTCAGTCACTTTTGAACTCGCTTTTGGAGTGATTTTCATATTGGTAAAAAGTTTATCTGGTTTAGATTATTACATTGGCAATCAAGTTGAATTCATGATCAACGCAGCAAACAAAAGCTAAGTCACAATTTTGATGTACAGTCGTGTGCAAATAAATCTGGGACAATGGTTTTTTCATATGTAAATTGAGTTAAGATTTGAAGCATATCTCCATGGATTTCCTGCTATCAGAAAGAGTTACATTAAACTTTGACAAGTAAATGAAAATGTAGCTCTTTCTGGTAGCAGAAAATCGATGGAGATATTCTTCAATTCTCAACTCAACCTACATATGAAAAAACCATTGTCCCAGATTTATTTGCACACGACTGTACATACATTTAAAAGGAAAACAAAATTAGGTCTAGAAATGAGTTGAGGCCTAATGTAATTGCAAGATTTTTTTAAAGGGTCAAACCAAAAGGTAGCATTGAAGATTCTAATCAATACAAACGAATTTGAAGCACCATTATTTGCTTTATTAGTCACCCGAATCCCAATGAAATCGTTTAATAACAAACTAAACTGGCTCACGAAGCAAGTTCTTATATTGTTGTCATAACAACCAAACAAAAGCTGGCTAGTGTAGAGATTAGATACATGAAGATTCCCTAGATAGCCTAAACTATGTTTCAAATCATACGCAAAATAAGAAATATACTTCATATCAAATGAAAATCATTATATTTATCAAATTCAAACATAGTTCTGTTTTTTGTAGGGAATCTTAAGCTTTGGTAGATTATGATGTTGGATACTAAGTTTGGGCATGTTGAAACACTTTCTATTTTTGAAAAGTTTATTTTTTATTTGTTCTTTTCCAGTCTAACTCCATGTTTAGGCAAAGTTTAATTTTGGTTTGACCAGAACCATAACAACCAACAAAATCATAAATTGAGGGACAGATACTATGTATAATAAAGACAAATATAGTTGAAAGAGAGGCTTTTCGCCAAAATTAATAAATCATAACGCAATGTCGACTTATGTTAGAACCAAACTTTCAACGCTTACACGATTTATTTAATTGACAAAATAATGGAGAATTTAATGCAGTTCCCTTGTATAATTTAAATTAGGTAGTGCTACAATGATTTATAATACATTTACATAGTTCTATGCATCATTAGTTTTTGCCATTGTCTTGTATTTTTTATCATTAAGCATCTTTGTTCTTAAACAGAAGAATAAAAGAACAAGTAGTTACTCGTGTCATAAGCACTTGAAACAACCATTTCCAATGATGAGAAAATAAGCAAAGAAATATTAAACAGAGTAAGTAAGCAAAGCAAACAAACTATATTGTCAGATTACTACACTAACATAGGGGGCAGAAAGTTGCAGCATGCTTGACTGAATAACAGCAATGAATATTACATATACTTACAAAAGATACAGGAGAAGATGAGAAGAGATAGAATACAAAATCAAGTAATAAGAGAACAACCCTTTTAATACACAAAATAGAAAACACTCAATCAAAATGGATGTACAAAGAATGAGAAATAATCTACTGCCAAACCATATATATACAATCCGATGGATGGTGATGGATACGAGACCGAGTGAGTGAAAAACCTAACACAGCTTGAAATGGCAATATAACAGAAATAGCATAAAGTTGGAGCAAAATCATAAGAGAAGTGTAAGAAATCGCAAGGTGCAGAAACACCTACAGAAGATGGATAAGGCCGCGACACCAATGCTGTAATTGCTCTAAAGGCAGACAACAGTACAATTAATAGATCTCCTCAAATAAGGTAATAGAGGGAGAAAGCTAAGAAGAAAAAAAAGCATATTCATTCAAGATAATGAACTCCATGGGAAGAAACAATTTAAATAAAGATCGATTTAAACTTGGCATTTCGCTGACCATGCTGTCAGCTTCTTCAGAAGTTTCTCAAGACTGATGTTATAGTCTCATGTTTCTCATTATATACCAAGGAGTCGATCCAGTTAGCGACTTGTCGATGTTCTGCTTAGATGCTCTTAAGAAACTTGTGTCTCTTTTGGTTTGTTTTGCAGGGCTACCTTCCATGTGCTGCTAAGGTGATAACCGTCTTCTCCAAGAAGCACGAGGCTACAACATCAGTCTTTAAAAAACTTCTGAAGCAGCAAAGAGCATGACCAGTGTCAAGTTTAAATCAGCAACCACGGTGCAACCAGGAAGACCCTACAATTACAGACAACAGCCATGAAAGCCTGCATTTAACTACGTTAAATAAACATTTGATTTTCATACTTTACTGATTTTTTTCTTGCATGCTTTCATTACTGTAATAGTATTATTGTTTTTATTGTTTGTTTATATGTTATTATTTTTCAGATTATTAGTTTAGGCTTTTACCAAGTCATTCAAATTTTTTTAGACTATATGAAGAAGAACTAAATAATATAAGTATATAATCAGTTGCAATAAATGTTAATGTGCGTTTCATGAGTGTGATTTATGTAATATTGTAATTTTATTTGACCTTGTTTGCATTAGATGATTAAAAAGCGAATATCTGAACAAAAGGAAACTGTAGTTTTGCAGAACTGTTCCCATTTCCCAGTATCAACTACTGCAGTTAGTAAGACTCCAGAAAATACCTTTCAGTTACGAGTACCAATCAATATCTTATCTTGCAACATGTCATCTTGTACTAGCTCATTTCTTCGTTTGAGTCAGCATTGCTTATTTCTGTAGTTATGGATTTCGTCAAATTGGAATATCGTTCTCCTATCGTATTTTTAAAAACAAAAACGAGTTGTCACAAAAAGTCTAATATGTACCATGTTCGCCCATACTGTCCTGGAAATAGGATAAGCAATTTAAATGGGGACGAGAATCCAAAGAAGACGGAATATCCAGTAAAAGAATCTGGCGAAAAACTATAGTTGATTATCCAAGATTGTTAAGCAAGCGTGAATTAACCAGTTAAAAAAAAACCGAAATGTCTGGGGTCAGCAGTTCACACTGAGCTCCAAGAAAGTTTATTGTGGACTGCAACGACTGTCAAGAAAATTTGAACCATTCATAACTAATGACAGGGGATGAAACCTGGGTTCACAGTGTGACCTTAGTTATTTTTACTTTTTTACTGAGACAGATAAGATATTGAGTGGCCTTCGTGCAGCCAGACCATGTAGAGAAGCGCATCAGAGAAGCAGGGAAGGCGAATATTCTATTGCGGTTATTCACAGAGCCCGAAGACTACCGTGTAGTTACCTGGCGTGATGGCGGTCCCATTGGCAAGGCTCTGCATTTCGAAAGCGGGCGCTGGGTTGGGCAAAGGCCCCTGCCTATTCTTGCTACTCTTTAACATGTTCGCGATTGTTAGTTACCTTGCGTCATCGCAGTTCCCTTGGAAGTGTTCGGCAGTTCCTCGTCGTCCAAAGGGGATAGCACCGAGTGCGGACTCAGAAGCGCATGGGACGAGTTGTGCTGGTGCAGGTTTGGCTGTGGCGGGTCTCCCATAGAGTGGATCGTTCCATAGTCAGCAAACTTCGGCTCCAATACCATTCTGGAACAAAAGGGAAAATTAGTCGGGGAAACCGCCTAATGGACTTAAATCGAGTTAAATTTGGTTGACACTCTCCAAATGTAATTAGCTCAGCTGCGCCGCGCTATTTTTGACCGCGTGTCGTACATACATGGCGTGATGTGTCTGATGTGAATTAATTAAAACTGATTGCTTCATTTATAGCATTGAAGTTGTATTTGATTCCAGGGTTATTGGTCTTTGGTTTTGACCTTCTAAAAATACATTCCTACATAACGTATAACCATACTTTTTTACTAGCGTGTAATACCGGATATTGTACATGGAATTGAATTCGCATTATCATAGAATAATCTATAAAAGCAGTGATGATCATAAATCTATTAAGTTCCAGAAATACTATGAAAAAATCAGAAAAATCAGTTTGTGACAGCCCCTACCAATACCAGCTGAAAAACAAGGTCTTAGCTCTCCGGCCAGACGTCAGCACAATTGAATTGAATTTACTCCGCCTCGAGCCTCGAGATACAAGGCTCTCATTGGTCAATCTGACCTTATTGGGCTGGCGTCAGGCCGGAGAACTGAGACCTTATTTTTCAGCCGGCATTACCCCACACAGGCCACTTCGTTGCTATTTAGAAATGAACTTTCCAGTGGAAAAATGCAGCAAGGACAAGAGTAACACTGCGATGCAATGGTATTCGTTAATAGCAGCTTTATACAAGTACAGTGGTAGTATTTCCAAGAGCGAATATTACATAAAACCTAATCATAGAAAACAGCCGCAGACGTCAAGACTGAGCTTTCTCATATAACTTCCTCTAGCTAAGTGGAAATAATTATAATAAGTCAATTATTACAACTCCAGCTTTCAACGCAATTAGTAAGACATTACGCTACTCAGCGAGTACGGACTCGTGGGCACAAGTTAGAGGCTATAAAAAGTCAATTTGGGATTATTAACGGCACCGAAGCGGCCGTATCCAGTTGCAGTTTTCCATTAAAAGGCTATTTATGTGGACGCAAAAATCGGGGATCAAATCGGCAGTTTAAATTCGCAATTAACTGCAGTAATGCAGTCGCACAATTGCGACCAGAAATCACGTAGGTTACTGGGGAAATAAAGTAGGTTTTGATGTCAAAATTATGGCGATTTAATTCGCACAATGAAGCTGCAATTTTTTTTTTGCGGATATTACAAAATGGGAACCAATACCTTTTCCAATTGATGCATTTGTTTTGGAAAAGTAACGATTTTTTTGCCGACGACTTGCTTCAAATATCGAAAACTATGTAGTCAAGTTTTGTAACAATTGCTTTTTCGGTAATTTTCAGCTTTCATTCGATATTATGTTGGATTTATGTGCCAAGGCCGCCGCGTGTAGGTGTGCAGGTTGTTCACCGAAGAAGGGTGGCTAATCAAAGGGGCTTCACTCCAACCGATTGCTCGTCCTAAACCAGCACTCTAATAAACCATCATATTTTATAAGAACATAGTATTTGCACGGTATTAGTAATGCAATGCTTCTCCTGTAAGAAGACCCCCTCTTTACGCAATCGAACCCAAAAATTCGGGTTTAAAGCAATCGCTTACAGATTTGCGGGATCCTCAGACTTTCTTAATCTGATCAGTTTTGTGTATTTCTTAAACATCAGTGCCCGTTGTTGGTTATTTATTACCTGTCTTTTTAAAAGTGGCGGTTTCTAGCTAAACAGATTCTATGTAACTATACGTAAAACCATTATTAAATACGAGTAGTTAAGAATATGTTGTCAATTACCTAGTTTTTCCAATAGCTTGGTGGACTATGTCTGAAGAGGGACATAAACAATCAATTTTGAGTGTAGAAGCTCGTATAAATATGGGTGTTAATGAAGGAGGATTATCCCAGCGAAATTCGGCGATCACAAGTAGAAGTGCGGTTGAAAAGACACACGAAATTTTGAGAAATCAGAGCGAGTTAATTTTAAAAAAATGCAAATAAATACTTCAAAAGCCAAAAGGTCAATTCAACCGTATATTATACAAATTGTGTAATAATTCCACCTCAGAATCCTAAAAATTTCAGTTTAATAATTACATTTTAATTTATTTTATTTTATTTTATTCCGCACTCCGCCAACAGCCGTTAGGCCAATTATAGGCGTCACTGTACATTCCATAATATTTCCAAAATAGTTTTACCAATTTCGAAATAATTTTGCAGTATATCACAATAATTTTAAGAATTTTGTAACATATCCTACTTAGGGCCGGTTCTACAAACCAAGGATACAATTATCTGGGGAATAAATATCCTAGAAACGATTGCAAAGGAAACTATGGCAATTATACCTCGGATAGCTTATTCTAGGTGTATACTTGCATTGTAGAACCGGCCTTTAGTATTTCACATTTTCTTATAATAATACTATTTCAACATGATTTCAATAATTTCCTAACATTTGAATAATCACTTCAATAATTTGTAAGCATTTCAATAATTTCCTAGTATTTCGTGAATAAGTATTTCATAATAATTCTGTAGCGCTTTTTATAGTTGCCTAGCATCTCATCATATGAAATAAATTCTCTGCATTTCTCATCTCAATGACTTGCAATATGAGATCTCATATTGACCCTAGTTGCATAATGACACATCATATTGGCACTATGAAAATTTAGAACAACTTTGTAGATTTAAGTAAATTTATTTATTATAAAAATTAATATGACTCAAAATTACTGATGATCTTGTATGCAACACATTGCAAAATAAGTGTTTTTTTTTGTGAAAAACACTTTCATTTTGCAACTTAATACATAAATAGCTATTATGGTATTAGTGGGTTAGAGTAGATACTATCCACGAGAGGTGTTTGAACCTACGAGGCTTGCCGAATAGGTTTAATTACCTCGGCTGAATAATATCTAGTAACACACGTATACCATACAAAATTTGATCCAACTCAATAAATACCATAAAATCTGATGTGGTACACACACACACAACTTCCTTTTACAGTGATCTTATAATTAGCCAAAAAATGATTTTACATTTTTAAGCATTTGTCAAAAATTTTCAAAAATTACAAATTCTACAAAAACCGTACAAAATAGAACGTTAGTTGAAGAGGCAAATTTTCTCTAGAATTTTAAGCTGAATTCAAAAATGTAATAATATACCGGGTGTTCTATTTAAAATAGTAGTTAATAAAAAAAAACAAAAAAAACAAAAGAAACCCATTTTAGAAGTATTCAACTGGAAAGTCACCTATCTTACATCAATACACATTAAAAATGTAATAAAAATGTGAAGTTTGAAAAAATCGTTAGAGCCGTTTTTGAAAAAATCGAAAAAAACTGAAAAATCACAAGAGTAAACACCTACTTCCGGATATGCGATTTTCTTAAAAAGCTTGCTGGCGCATCTACATAGTACACAAAACTTATATATGAAGTTTCAACGCCATACCTCTTTTCGTTTTTGAGATATTCTGTTCACAGACACACAGATCTATGAACAAAACATGTTTTTTGGGGTTCAGATCTGTTAAAAACTCAATTTCGATTTTTTGGGGTGAATCCAATACTTCCTTTGTTGTAAAAAAAGGAGAAAGTAGAAAATTTGTATTGACAGTTGTAAAAAGTAAAAGTGACTAATTAATTGACAGTGAGCTAAAGAATTTATAACCCTTGGAATTAGTAAGTAGTTGTAACTCACGTGTGGGTTATTTATTATAATCAAAGGTGTTAGGGGTAACGTGCGTAACAAGCTAGTAATAATTAGTTCAGTTTACGTGTTTAGAACGAACTAGTCAAACATCACATCACTAGTGGATATTGGATAAAAATTGTAACCACGCAAAATCGCGACCGGTTACTAGGGTGAAGTTTTTCGTGTCATGGCAATCCCGTTATTTAATGCAGTAATCTTAATTTACATTTTCCCTTGGTCGTTTATTTATGGGTTTCATTAACGTATCATCTACTAATGTCCCTTATTAATGAACGATTTTTAAATTTTCCAATTCGTTTTGCGTCAGTCTGTGTCAAAACTGAAGCAAAACCTAACCTGATAACCTCCAATTTGACATAACTTACAGTGCCACCAACATAAACAGTGCCAACTTAAGAAAAAAATCACAACCATTTATGGTCACGCGGTACCATTAATGTCGAAACTTTAAGTGCCAAATTCTTTTCATAGAATACAATTAGATTTTCTTCAAATTAGTTATATACGATCAACGGAAAAATATTGTAACTAACTCGTATGTTAATTGGCGATTAATAATCTCTACAATTAATGCGCTCGCGCGTTAAAATGTCTCGCTTATTATCGCTGTTTGTTAAATAACTATTACAATACTTTGTTATATTTACCGTGTTTTTTAAAATTCTATCGTAGATAAAATATTGTACGATACACATGTGTGCATCTTGAGTCGCCCGCACGGCTTAGAACGCTCACTACATTCACAATTTATATTCTGCCCGGCTCGTGACTAAAAACTAGCTTTACGCACTTGTATAGTAAATTGCTATTCTGTAATTTTTTAGTATTACAATAATTTCGTAGTATTTCAGGTCAATTACTAAGTATTTCATAATAATTCTGCAGTGTTTTTTAATTTACTGGCATTTTTTAACAATTTCATAATATTTCATCATAGTTTTAGTAATTTCGTAGCATATTTGCATAATTTTCTAGCATGTCATCATCCCAATAATTATTGAGTCGTTTTTTATGATCATTTCAATAATTTCAACGCATCTCATAATAATTCTACAGCTTCTCATAATTTTAATAATTCCCTTGCAATTGAAGATTTCAATAATTTATATTAAAATAATTTCTATAATTTCTTAGAATTTCAACAATATTGTAATATTTCATGATCATTTCAACAAATATTTATTAATAATTTTCTAGTATTTTATAAAGTTTCTCACCTTTTATAATGATATCTTAATATTTCACAATAGTTATTTAAGTGTCTTAGTATTTAATCAGGCCGTCGTTACAGCAGGTGCGAGCGTGCGGCCGTTTTTGGGGGGCGGCTATTTTTCTTAACAAAATATTATAATATTTTTTTATTATATGATATGATTGCTCTAACGTACAAACATTAATATTACTGAATCTGCCAAATGCCATTAATCACTTAAAAATAATTTTCAAAGCTGTCGAACAGATGCCTTTTTTAAACAATTATTGGTTGATGCTGGAGAACTAAAACGGGCCAATTCGTGCCACCTGTATTTACTTATTCTATACCTTTTGATTATATACCCAATTAGTAGTAAAGCCTGCCAGTATGTGTTATGTTTTATTTACGTAACAACGCAGTATAAGTTTCCGAGTGCGAACACACCAGTGCAATGTGCAAAGTCTGCAAGATAATTCGGGGATTAACGATCAGCGGATCCGAAAACAACCCTGGAAGCAGCAAGTGAACTCATTCGCGCTAAAGTTGGTGAACCGCGCGGATCGACCTATTCGGACCCTAATAGGTGAATAACGCGGATCAATTGATTCGCTGCCAAATTGGCCAAGTGAAGTCTTGTGTGTGTCCACCACGGGGTACGGGCAGCTCTAGGCGAGATGCAAGCCATAGAAGTGAAACAACACATTGGAGGCGCCAGTGGTGTCCAAATAGACGGCGCTTGAAGACAAATTTCGACCGCAGCACCCCAGCGGTCCACGGGCTACTTGTTGAACAAAGGGAAACAAGATTAGCCCTGGTGGAAACCGCGCTACGAGGTCAGAAAACAATTACAATATTGTTGATAATAGTTTTAACGAACCATTGCTCAACTATGAGCACGGGGCTCGCTGCCAAGTAACGGGGAAGTACCGGCCGGCATTACGTCATTTGCTGATTTGGCGTCCAGGGGTTGCAAATAGAGACGCATCCTAAAGAATCGACAACTTCGCGTTCAAGCTATTAGTGTGTGCGGAATTATTTTATACATTGCTCTCGTAAGCCTTGGCTTTGCATGCGCTGCTGAACATTTAGTATCCAGTTAAGGCATTTTCTCATGTGCAGTGCACAACTGCTTTATGTACTTGTTTTTGTGTATATTTCTTTGTGTGTCTATGTTTGCTTACATACTATATGTATTCCTGTAAACTGTTGGGTTTTTATTACTATTGGTGTTTACGTTTGTAAGTATAACATTTCAGGTGTCAACGGGCTGACCTCAACAATATTAGTTTACCCTTAGCCGCACTGACGATGTAGAGCCTCATAGCTCACCGACTAGATAAGCTAGCGAACCAGATAATTGTAACGTAATCATTCAGTGGGTGTAGGGCTAGGCAAAAGGCGGTATTACAGAACTAACGGGTGAATTGGAAATCGAAGCGAAATTCTCGTCCGAATCTAAAGCTCGACCGAGAAAAAAACGAGGCAATTTTTACATGAAGGTAAAGATGAACCGATACACAACCCTGAATAAAAGTTCAAAGTTGATATATTTTTTGGTGTGTTGTACACAATAATTCAATATTTTTTCTACGATCGTGTCAAAATGACAACTTTTTGCACAGTTTCTAAAGTCAAAAGTGACGTAATATTAGCGCTCGAATTAGGTCTTTTTAACACGTTGCCATTGGAGGCCGCTAGCGCGTTGTGCTTTTAAACTCGTCGCACGTGATTTAAAGGTGTACTTATATACTAGTATCATAATATATACTATAAAAGAAAGATTCGAACTTTTAAGGGTTCATGCAGATTATTTTTCTTTTCTTTACAATATTTCATTGCTTTCCATTTTTAATAAAAATTAATTAGTCAAACACTGCATGGATTTGCATACATACTTATCCCATAGTGGTATTTATAATAGTTACATAAACGGCTTGGAACATAAAGATAAGCTGCTCTTATTTATGACTTTGATTGGGTTAAACGAACATGAAACTAATAATCCTTTAACTACTCTTAAGTATAGTATTCCAACCAAAAATTGGAAAGCTATTTAAAATCCAGTACACCATGAAACGTGTAAGTCATGTCTAAGTTGGTTTCATACAATCAGTAAATAATATTCTAATGTCAATCAGTTTTCAAGTAATGACAGTTCATCTGCAAATTGTACATGTAACTGTTTTGTTAAGGCATTGTAACATTGTGCATGATTTAAGTAGGTACTAGTTGAGTTTTTAAAACTGTATAGTTGCACAGGAAATGTTGAAAAACGCATATGTCTTCCAAACTTTCCAAGGCATCTGTTAAATTTTAAGGTTATTATCGAAGTGTCACTGAATGACAATCAAACAGTAATTTTATGAATTAAATTACGAAGTGACTTACTGTTCTCAATGCTGGCCTGATTTTAAATAGCTTTCCAATTTCTGGGTGGAATACTATACATAACAGAAAATAATTTAGAAAACACTTTCCCTAATTTAGTAATATTTCTTAGAATCTTACTCACTTTACCCATCTCAGTTGCTTCTGGGGAACGAAGTTTCTCGAAATTAAAAATAATCGAAAATTATTTAAAAATTTTCTGAAAAAAAGCCCGAAGATATATTTTGTTTTTTTATGTACCTATGTATTTGCGTCTGAGTCACATTTTTTAGAGTTTAATTTTTATGAATGTATTATGTATGTGTTACTATGTAGTATATAGTATATGTATATTTAACCGTGTTATATTTTTTAATAAACATTTTTTTTTAATTTAGCCGTTTTTAATAGTTACAGACATAAGGGCAACAATTTAAAAACCTGCACCGGGCGGCCAAAAATCTAGCGACGGCCCTGTATCCTTTATCTAATAGACTTGTCCTTCAGTCCGTCCGTCCGTCCGGGACGCTGTTTCAGCAGCCAAACCGTAAGAGATAGAGAAAAAAGTTATGAAAGTTATATGTTTGGAATGGTCATGTCAGCTCAGGAACCGAATGTCAGTCACGTGACACTTCCGGTTTTCGAGAAATCACAAAAAAGACCGTTTTTCAAATAGAACGCGTATTAAATAAAAATGTTTCAGCAGCCAAACGGAGCTGCGACCCTCTGCGCCTTAAAACGTCGATCGGTTAGGCAACCACTTTGACACCTTCCAGGTCTGGGTACAGTTTTTATTTAATACGCGTTCTATTTGAAAAACGGTCTTTTTTGTTTTTTTAAATGAGATATTTGTCTCACTGAATTGCTTGTTTAATCATAATACCAGTAATTCCCTAGCATTTCATTATCTCAATAATTATCTTGAATTTTTTTATCATTTCAATAATTCCAAAGAATTTTGATAATTTCTTAGCATTTGAATAATTGAGTATAGGCCATTCACTAAACATAAAAACATTAACTATTTCTTTAAGTTGGCATATACATACAATTTTTGTGCTAGGAATTCTGTATTTTGTTTTGCAAATGTTTCCACACCTGCATAAAGACGACTTTGAATTTAAAAATGACAATCAATGACAATTAATAAATCTCATTATTTCAGTGTCAAAGTACATATTATTCTAGAAATTCTTGCCTGAACTTTTATAAAATGTAATAAAAATACCTATTAATAAACGCTACATCAATAGTATCCAACAGAGTATTGGTTTAACATCCTTAAAAGTAGTTAGTTATAACATTTATGACAGTTGATAAATAAATGTCACACCCCTAACCTATTTGTTTTAGTAACTTTTTGTAAGTACATTCCTAGACAAAGATGAGTTTTGGAGGTACACTCATGAAATTTTATAAATCAAAGGCCACTTTGTGTTTTTATGTTTACTGAACAGACTATAGTATTTTAGATCATTTTAATAAGGATTTCGTCAAATTTCTGTAGTGTTTGATAAATTCCGTTGCATTTTATAGTTTCCTAGTATTTCATTAGCTCAATAATTCTCTTTCATTTTATTAATATCAATAATTTCAAAGTATCTTTATAATTTCCTTAGCGTTTCAATGATTTAGTAGTATTTTATGACCATTTAAATACGTATATTTTAATATTTCTGTAGTGTTTGATAAATTTCGTGTTATTTTATAATAATTTCTTAAAGGTATTTCATTGTCTTTTTATATCATACGTATAAATTTCATTACAGTGTACTATCATTTCATCATTTTAATAATTCTCTTGCAATGCATGACGATTTCATTAATTTCAAATTACTATTATACCTATAATCGTTCTATAACATATCATAATAATTTGATGGTATTTCATCATTTTAATCATTCCTTTGCATCTCATGATCATTTTAGTCGTTTGAAAGTGTTTTTAGGATTCCTTAGCATATGAGTATTTCAGGATAATTTTAATAAGTATTTCATAATAATTGTGTAGTGTTTTATAATTTTCGTGTCATTTTTATTAACATTTCATCAACATTTTAATAATGTAGTATTTTATTATAATTTCAATAATTGTGTAACATTTGAACATCTCAATAATTCCTTTTATTCTATAGCATTATTAGTATTTTTTCTACTCCCGCATGTATATATTCTGTTTTCTTCACAATCTACAGAATGGATATGTAGGCAATTGTAGTTAACTGAACGTATATGATTTCATATCCACACAAGGGTGGATATGAAATACACCAATCACAAACCACGTTAGTCGTGATTACCTAGGCAACTTTCATTAATTGTTTGTTTTGCAATGGGCACGCCCTGCTGTGCCCTGTTTGTGGCAAACGTGATTTTGTTGTAAGATATCTTATTAATTAGCGTTGAATAAATTTTCTTTTAATTTTCCATTCTTTTCCATTGATAGGTCGTAGAAAAAATACACTGTACAACTCGAGTGGAATGTCCATATCGCCCTCGGATAATTGAGCACTCCGCCTACGGCGTCGTGCTCAATTATCCGAGGGCGATATGGACATCATATCCACTCTCGTTGTACAAACTACTATTGTATAATGTTATGGTATTTTATAATCACTTCAGTTACTTCCTAGCGTTTCATTATTTTAATAATTGTCTAGCATTTCATGACCATTTCAAAGTATTTCAATAATTTTATGGCATTTCGTAATAATACTACGGCATTTAACAATAATTTCATGGCGTCATCACTTTGATAGTTATATATTTTATAATAATTTCCATAATTGTGTAGCATATCATAATATTGACAGATTCAAAGTATGTATTACTAGTTTCGCAATTTATAATAATTTCAGTAATCTCGTAAAATTTCATAGCAATTTGTGTTAAATTTTTAGTATTTCATAATAGTTCATGTATTTAATAGTAATAATTTCTTTGCATTTGTATTATTTTCATGAATGCTGTCAGATAAATGTCACTAACGATTCCCGTCTTGACTCTTGATAAATCAATTTAAACAGCGCCTTCTGTGATTAAAAAATGAACGATATGACTTTCGGTTTCGCCAGAAGTGCAGGAACAAACCCGTAATTCAACGTTTACTTATTGTTTTTCGTATTTTTGGCAATTGTTGCATTATAAACTTGTTGGAAGACTTGTTTAATTACTTTAATTGACTTTTAAGGAGGGGTGTTTTTCAAATTTGCAAAAGGGGGGGGGTTGGTTAATATGCACACAGCGGCCCTGTGGATATATGATAAGTTATGTCACGTCTTCAACAATTAAAAAAAAATGAGCCAACTAAGCACAGGTGAAAAAAGCTTTCTACTAGATTTTTTTTATATTTATCAATTTATCGTACAGCTACACATGTAAAAGTATCTTAAATATTAACTATTGCGATTTAAGTTAACCCAGTATCATCTTGTATATGTTGCACCGTTTTGAAAAACATAGCAAAAACATTTGGGACAAAACAATATAGATAATTGAATACTAATACACCCAAGCTATCACAATGCATGGTCACGAAAGAATAATTGCACATAAGGAAAATCAAGACAAGACGTCAAATTAATATCAAGGCGAAAATTCTTGAAAAGATGTAACAGCGTTTCCCTTAAATTTTAAGTATAAAACCAGAAGGATCTTCGATCTTATTTTCATATAAACGCGCTTCAAAATTAAAACTACAGGCTACGTTCAACCTTATACTTGATGCGTATTTCAAGAATTTCTAATTAAAATGCCACTTAGAGAGAGGAAAGCTAGTGGTGCCTGCGGCTTTATGTATATTATACTTTTTATTTCCATGCAACCCAAGTTTAGTTCATACAGCCACTCGTATTTCTGGAAAATTTTTGCCATAAGTTGTGGGTAATGACTAAATCATTACATGTAATTGCGATCGAAGAGAAAGTGTATTGCATTTAGAGCCAGTTCTACAATGCAAGTACGAGTATATAGCTAGAATAAGCTATCCCAGGTATAATCGCCATAGTTTCCTTTGTTACAGCAATCGTTTTTAGGGCGTTTATCCCCAAGATAACTTTATTCTTGGTTTATAGAACCGGCCCTTAAAGGCGATTACCATGGTTTAGCTATGTACTAAATGCAATATTACCAACAAAATTTTATAAATTTGCACTTGTTATCGACGCAAGAACATCCGTAAGAACCTTTACCTTGATAAGTTGATAATAAGCAAGTTATCCAGCTTTATTTAAAGCTACTTCATATGGAAGAATGCTTTATGCATTCGAAGAAACTTGTTTGAATTTTTGCAATAGCTAATTATAAAAACAGAAGTGTGCATGGAGGTGACATTATGTAACTTTGCAACCGACTGCACTCGAAACATTTGAACCAGAACAAGCATCGAGAACAGCACGAAGTATTTATTATTCAGATCAAAAGGAAGCGAATGTACATAATTGAAAATATTGTATTATTTATATACAGCATGCGATATGATTACTCCGTTAATTACTATAATTACTCGAGAACATCGTGCAAACGATACTTATTCAAGGTAGAATACTTGAAGGACGGCGTAAACGTAAAACCTGTTAAATAAGTAAAACTGTAATTTTGCCGGAGCGTTCGAGCATGAATCTAGTTTCGATATTCCATAAAAAAGCACTTACTCAGCTTGTGTAATATATGTCGCATTTTTTTATTATTTTACTCTTTAGTGCAGGGTACGCAATAAAAATTGGAATTTATTAGTCACTGCTAAATTCACAATTTGCTACCTATAAAGTTTACGCTTTAGCAAAAGTTACACCTCTTACGACGCCTGTTTTATTTAACATCATATTTTACGAGAAAAATTTGAAGTTTTCAAATGAAATACTTGGTTTTGTTATGTGGCTGTTCAATACAGTTCCTTGAATAAAAAATCTATTTCTACAACCAGGCATTTTTTCACTAAAAATGACGTTTTATAATTTAGCGTGTTGAAAGTGAAATTAGCTGTTTACTTTTAGCCCATGTGCTAAAAGTAAACAGCTGGTGTTGAATTTAGAATTTCGCAACTGGAATTGAGGTTGTAGAGTTATTCCAGTTACTTTTTTCGTTAGAGGTAAAGTGTTTTTTAAATAATTACAGCATTATGTAATGAATAAAGTAAAATGTGTACATTTATAATTAGCTTTGATAACTAACTTTTCCGTCAATCGTTTATATATCGACTCATTAATGCATGATTTTGTCTAAAAAATCATGCATTAATAGACCCGTTTTCGCAATGATTTTATATAGGCAACCATACGTACTAAACGTCAAATGTATCTGAAATGTCAAAACTAAAGGTTAAATTATTCCGTGGACTTATTAATATAAATATTTACATTAAAAAACGCTTCGCTCAATATCTTTGTGGCAGTTTGTATTTTATACCTATCGAGTTCTCAATGTATCCTTCGGCAACAGAGGTGGATTTCCAACCGCCAAGTATTTTAATTTCCGCAAAATTGCTCCGGCATCGGCAACCATACGTACTAAACGTCAAATGTATCTGAAATGTCAAAACTAATAAATATTTTTGATGGATTTTAATAAACGTACGATTGACGGAAAAGTCTTGTAACCAACTCTTATGTTAATCGGTGATTAATAATCTCGCTCTCGATTATTAATCACCTTTATTAACACACTTGTAGGTTAAATAACCATTAACAGCTACTAGCTGCAGAAGCAGTCACCTGCGTGTCAAGGCCATCTCTTTACTATGACATGAATTATAACTGTCATAAATGGAAACCTTTGTTAAATCGACATTTATGGATTAATAACAGTAAATTTAAGGCCGTAGAAAAACCATTGTGTGTAAACTCGTGCTAAAAGTGTTTATGCACGATACATGTTATGAAACTCAGCCTTCGGCCTCGTTTGATTATTTTTATGTCTCGTGCATAAGCGTCCACTTTTAGCACTTAAGTATTGCACAAATAGCTATTGTTAATTAAAACCGAAAAAAAAAAGAAATCGCGAGTCGAACCATTCTAGGACGAATGTGTACATGTAGAACCGATAACTGAAGAACGATTTGCTACTCCATGGAATCGCCCGATTTAGCCCCGTCTGAACTCCTACGGCTGCAGAAATTGCGTAGAAGATAATATGTGAAGGATCGGTATTGAGCGTTCACACCATTGATCCAATGATGGATGATATAAAATCAAATGTTGTGATTGTTTGGCAATGATACAGCTGAAGGAATTTTGTATCGATTTCTGACATCAAATATTAGGTACTACGATGTACAATGGTGTTCAGAAATGCTTTGTACAGAGACTGGTATAAGTTGTGTCTTCCTTAGTATGTATGTGTCATATTGATTAATTTAGTTGCTTGTCAGTTTGACATTTTGAATAAATGGTGAATTTCTAGTTATTTACAAGTGAGGAACAAATAAAACATTCAACAATACACGCGAGGTAACCATTTTTACTGGCTCAAGGATATGACAGGCTCGCCTAACGGCTCGCCAGTCATCCCAATCCTATCGCCAGTAAAACCTGTTTTACCTGGCTTGTAATGTTAAATACTATTACTTGGCTAGTTTATAGGCTAGCTGGATAGTATACAAACTATCCAAATGTCTGGCTATTTTGATGGAAAATCATATTTCTACTAAAATAGCTATGAATATTAGCTGGTTTGCATACTATCCAGCTAGTTTACACACTATACAAGATTTATCGCCAAAGTACAAACCACAAGAAAAGTACATAAATTAACCGGTGATTTTGGCTAGTTTACACACTATCCACAGGATTTGGATAAAGTGTGAACTTAATATTCGTAGTAATACATAATAACTAACTCGTTGGTTAGTATGTAAACTAACCTATTTCATTTGGTTAATTTTTGTAAGATTACATAAGATGATTCGATTCTCTGTAAATCATAAGTATTTACCACATAATAATCATTCTTCTTACTAGTGTTGGGTCCAGTTTTGCGTATTCTCTTTATACTTTGCAAAAGTTCACTATAATCACTGTTATTAATTAATTTTGAATTCTGCGACTTTTTCTCGTAAACTTCTCAAAGTAGGTTTTCAAATTGTTGCTGTTGATTCATTTTTAATTACCACATACCTATCCTTATCCAAATTTCACAAGACACGACAGTAAACAATGACAACACACAGCACTTGCCATAAACATAACTTCACTTTTCTAATAAATTACCCAAATGGAATTGGTTAGTTTACATACTAACCAACGAGTTGGTTATTATGTATTACTACTAATATCAAGTTCACACTTTATCCAAATACTATGGATAGTTTGTAAACTAGCCAAAAACAACGGTTAATTTGTGTACTTTTCTTGTGGTTTGTACTTTGGCGATAAATCTTGTATGGTGTGTAAACTAGCTGGATAGTATGCAAACCAGCTAATATTCATAGCTATTTTAGTAGAAATATGATTTTCCATCAAAATAGCCAGACATTTGGATAGTTTGTATACTATCCAGCTAGCCTATAAACTAGCCAAGTAAACTCTTTAACCGTAACATATACAACAATTGTAGTGAATCCATCTTCACAAATCACAAATACTGTACAACACTTTAATGAACACGACTGTACATCGTACATACACATGAAAACCAATGAGGCACTAACTACAATGGATGAACTGCTACAATGAAAATCCCGAAAAAAAAAAACGTTACAGCAATAGTCACTCTGAAACAATCATGTACCTAAGTGGCGTTCTCATCGCCAAATCCATTAAAACAAAGGTCTATTTGCTACCAAATTCACCTTCTTTTTTCAGTTTAACTCCGCCTGATTTCCAGATATATATTGCTACGAGTGGCAAAAAGAGCTCTCGTTAGATGAAGTGTTACTGCAGGTCTTGGGGTATCGAATTTTTGCTAGTCTTGACTTTTTGAAACATCGAAATGTTTGCAGTTCAAATAAAGTTAAGCGTTTTTGCATTTCAAACCGGAAATAATAGTTTTAATCTAATTCTTGCAAAGGTAAAATGGCATGTTCGAATGTAAACAAGGCTCCACTTCCACTTGAATCTTAGATGAAACACCAAGATAAGAGTCGAAATTAACCAAACGATATATCGCGTGGAAGCAACTTTTCAGATTTGCACGACTAGCTATCAAACCATGGGATTGGATACCCGCACATCTGGAAAACAAAGAAGTGAATGCGATAAATACCGCGGGTGTAATTATTAGTCCTGATGAATTCTATCATAAAAATTATCCTCCATCTTTTCCAAACAATTCTGATAATTGAATGGTAAAGGGAAGAAGCACAATGGATTACAAAAGCCACTCTCGTTTTGCTTCTCGTAGGAACAATAGCACCACACAGAATTTAAGCACCAAATTTCACAATGGTTAATTTTAGACTTCCCGCAAAAGTAAAACTGCAAATTCAATTAAACAACGCCAACAATGATCGACGTTATATCTCCCTTTGTCCCGAAACGGCCAATAAAAATGTGGGCAAAGATTGTTGCTGTTGTCGCTCCATAACGCAAAGGCGGTACAGGTATTTCGATTAGTTTTATTATTTCTAATAATGCTCACTACAGGATTACGCTGCTCGTACCCACCTGTTTGATTTTGATTTTTGACCGATTATCGACACGGCAATCTAAACAATTAGGCAAAGTAGCCTGAACACGTTTATGAATAATGCCAAAGCCGATTCGTGCCGATTCGTACAGTGGTCGGCGCTTCACTTTTGCCGACTGGAACCAAAAAGTGGGGTTATGTAACCCTAACTTAAGGTTATGTGAAAATAATTTGCTCTGCGGTGGAACTAAATGCATTTGAGGAAGCTAAGTCGAAGAGAAGTGAAGCTTGAACTCCTCAACCGTTTCGAAAACCGCTCAGCTTCAATGCTCGCAAGGTGATTCAATGCATTGGCTAAAAACAAACTTGCTCCTCATGATCTGGTCTGGAAACTCCGAAAGTCGCTATAAAGTCCTTCGCGGCTTTTTCTTAATTTGTCGCCACGTCCAGTTAATGGAAAACCGCATTTTGTCCGTGATTAAAATGTAGAGATAGTGTTAAGTGAACGCAACAGATCAAATTGAACTTGTCTGTTTCTTCTTCATCTTATCTGTCATAACAGTGAAGCTGACGCAACCTTAGTTTCTTAACATTTTTACTGGATTTTAAATCTACTGAATAGGTACTTACAGTTCATCCTAGGAATATTTTCCCTGGCGTCATGTGCGTATGAAGCAATCACGGAAATCATCTATAATTGGGTTGGCATTTGTTTCCACTTGTTAACAGAAGAGACCATTCTAGATCGTTTGCATAATTGCTCCAAACGCATATGGTACCAGAGGAAAAATCCCCGAGATAAACTATATTATTATTTTACAAACTTTGAAAATTAGCCAAAACATAACCTTACCTTAGGAAGCGCAAGCTTGGTAAATGATTTAAAAGAAAACGACGAAAAATATGCTATGAAATTGCAAAATTTGCAAATAACGTATTGTTGCGTTAAATATTCCCAGTTTAGATAATTCGTTAAAAATGGCAACTGAGTTTTGAAATGTACTCCTAACCTAAAAATACAGTAAACATAAGAAAATAGATATTTATGCATTAAGGGAAATATGAATATGTTTTTCCCTGAGGTTGACATGTGTCGGGCTTCTGGCCCGAGGTCTGTAAGTCAACCGAAGGTAAAGAACATGAATATCTCTCGTGGTGCATACAATATTTTATTTACTAGCATGTTAATAAGAACAGTATGAAATTTTAAAATGTCATAATGACATTTAAAATTAGAATTTGTAAGTAACATCAAGGGTTGTCTCAATGTATGGTTGCTAAGACATTGCCTATAGTTGCATGGTTACCATATGAGTTTGAAGGAGACATAATTTGACAAGTCCCTTGGGAGTTATAAGTAGCATTTCATATTTTGTTTCTATGACGAAAATGTACAAAATCATGTTGCTAGTAAATAAATAAGTATTTTTTCGGAAAATAAAAAAATTATAAATTGGTGTTACTAAATTTGGAATTCACATTTTGTCAGTATTTAAAGTTCAAATAACTGCAATAACAACTAAAACCATGAAACTTCAACAGTTACCCCAAATAATTCGAATAATGGTATTTAACGGTATTGGGCCGATATTGGGCATATAACGAAGGAGGATACATTTTGTGGCAGAGGCCGATTAGGCCGAAGCTGATAAATTACCCGAGTCAGTTATATGTAATATCGGCCATGTGTTGTTTAAGAGTTTTCGTAATATCTACTAAAAGTGGCCAATTTTAAGTTAACATAAATAATATACATAAAACTTATTAGTAAATCGAGTCTCGTACGTTATTTGATAGTGTAGCAACCAAGCAACGGATGTTTACAAATTCGTTGTAAAATAAATTAAAATAATGCACGTAATTTGATAGTACAGCAGCGGTTATAACGGCCTTGGCTGTTATGAGTGGCATTTCGATCATGGTGACAATACTGATATACAGAGAGATCAAAAATAAACTTGATCGCGGGAGCCATTGAAAACAATTAAACCTGTCTAATCTGTAGCATGGTTTTAGTTGACATAGAACTGTTTTTTTAAGTTTAAAACGCATTCACTACGTTTGTTTAACTTACCCACGTGTTGTTTTAATGTCCCCTATCAATTTAATCTATAAATCTATAAAAATTATTTTCATCTAGTATGGCCATGGAATAGTTCCTAATTTATGAATGCAACTACGTTTATACTTCATGTTAAAATTTGACATTTGCTTTGTAAGTGAGTTATAGTTGCATTCATAGATTAGGAGGTATTCCATGGTCATACTAGATCAGAATAATTTTTGATTATACTATACATATTTTTGCATACATATTTACTTTATTAGACTGCGTTCAAGTCACATGAACTAATAATACAGTTAATTGTAATTAAAATGTAGCATTATAAAGTGCAGTGTAGACAGTCGGCATACATTTAATGGGCTCCAGCGAACAATTTAATTTTTGATCACCCTGTAGTACACAATAACATGTAGGTATTATAAAAAATAAAGTAACCTGCTCGATTCTGAGGTTAAGTGCTAATTATATAAAAAAATTAATTACAATATCTGTACATACCCATTTTCACAAATAAACAATAGTTTTGACAACAACTGCATTTTATGCACTAGAGTAAGGCAGAATAAGTACTACAAAAGCAACACAAAATGTGTCAACACAAATGACGTACAGTCGCGGAATTAAAAATCCGGGCACTTAAAATGATTCAGTGTATATCTTTACATATCACGTTACCTGGTGAAATTAGTCAAAGTCAAAATAATTACTCGTATATGACAGCATGCCTTATTGTTTAACTGTCAATTGCTAACCTAGAAACGCAAAGCCCAATTTACATTACCCAAAAATTGCAAAAATCCTCTATTAACGCCCGTATTCATAGTCGTTCGCCAGCGGATCGCCGGCGACTCGCCAGAGTTTCGTTATGAATAGTATGTTGGCGGCACTGTACGTCTATGTCAAATTCGAGGTTAGCGGGTTAGATTTTGTGTCAGTTTCTGTCAAAACTGACTGAAAACCTAACCTGATCACCTCGAATTTGACATAGACGTACAGTGCCGCCAACATACTATTCATAACGAAACTCCGGCGAGTCTCCGGCGATCCGCTGGCGAACGACTATGAATACGGGTGTTAGACTCGCCCGGATTTTTAATTTCGCGACTGTACATATTAACTTTTACCTCTGAATGTATCGAACGACTTTTGTTTGTTTCGGTGCGCTGTAATAACCTATAGAATTTATAGCTGCAATTATCGATTGGTAAAATTAAATCATTCCGTATTCTTGTCTCGAGTGTTTGTTTAAATTTAAAATAAACCGAGATGCTCAAACAAATAGGTACAGGCACCGAAATCAGTATAATTTTATAACATGTGAGCAAACGAAAATGAAATCAAGCTTGACTTTGAAATATTTGTTGTATGAATAATATGTTGGTGACACTGTAAGTCTATGTCAAATTCGACGTTAGCAGGTTAGGTTTTGCACCAGTCTGTGTCAAAACTGACGCAAAACCTAACCTGCTAACCTCGAGTTTGACATAGACTTACAGTGTCACCAACACAAATATTTCAAAGTCAAGCTTGATTTCATTTTCGTTTGCTCACATGTTAGATATAAACTATAAAAATCTGTAAAGAGGTTTACACGGAACTTCCCTCGCGCGAATTAAATCAATTTACAAATTTAAAAAATGTAGTCCGCTGGGATTTGAATTCCGCTCACCCAGGCGAATACGTGACTGGAGCTTTTTGTCCGCCGCTAGATTAGGTGAGCCACGGGCGCATTCAAATTCGATGAGTTTCTACTGCTTTATAAAGATACTATATTGTTCTGTCCGATTTCTGATGTTTAACCTGTATCTGTTAGGTCTCATTTCCCCCAATGATAAAGCCTGAGCTATATGCAAATTATTACTTGTATCTTACTTAATCTTACTTGTATATTACTACTTGCAAGCAAAAGAAGTGGAAGTTGTGACACTAAATATTTTGAAATATCGAACGCAACTGGGGATAACGGTATCTTAACATTCCTAATAATACTGCAACAATAAAAGGAACCACTCGGTAATTCAAACTAAATCAATTTGAAAATAAACCAAATTGACAAGCGGGCCGACGAATCGTCATGGAAGGGACGTTTCATGGAATTGTTTTACTCTAACGTCCCATGCAAGTGACTTTAAACAATTTTAAAAATCAAAGGAAAATAAGGCTAAAAATATCGTAACGGTGGGAATCGATCTACATCATCTGCGTATGCGATTGTAACCGCATCGATATGTTACAGTGAGCCATGCAGCCCCACTGGTACAAGTGCGACGCGCGGCTGTATTTAACAGAACGGTTTTATTGACTTTTTTGCGACAATATCCTGTATCTGTTGGGTCTTATTTTTGTCAAGTGTAAAGCCTAACCCATGTGTAAATTATTACTTTCATCTATTTCTCAGTTAACGCAAAAATACACAAAGTGTATTTTTTAAGGTGCTGACCCTATATATATTTGTCTGAAATTTTCTCTTTTAGATGGGGGAAGTAAAACAAACTGTTTCTTAGTATGTAATAGTTACTATAATAACCGATTAGGATGTAGGTACCGTTACGGCCAACTCAAAGTGCACGGCAGATTTTTAGCGTGTAATACGATATTCTAATCATAGACGTCGAGTTTTGACGTTTACGTTTGTCATCAACTGTCATAGAACTGAAAACTCGAAAAATTCCCAGACATTTGTCAGAAGCAGAGAAAATGCGAGCTATTACAAAACTGAAAGAGAACTGGTCGCTGAGTCGAGTCGCAGCAGATTTGCATGTGAGCAAGAGCTGCATTTTCAAAATTAAAAATCGTGTTTGCAACCGGCTATTTGAATGAAATCGACGATTTTTAGAACAGGACTGTTTTCTCAGATGAAAAGGTATTTCAATCATTTACCAATTGACGATTAAGGGTGTATAATAGACCACAAAATTCAAGATTTGAGAAGCAATATTATTCAACCCTTAAGTAGTGGACGATTCTCTGTAAACGTATGGGGATGGATCAATGCTCACGGATCTGGGGCATGCTATAGAATTAATGGTCGACTGAATGCTGAAAATTATTGCAATATTTTGCAAAATGTGATGCTGCCATCTGTAAGAGAGGTCTTTCCTAATCAATTTACTTTTCAACAGGCAAGATATTACTTAATTAATTAATTTTGTTTATGTTAACGTAATTGATAACATTATTTTCACAGGATAACTGTCCTGTGCATGCAGCAGGGATTGTTCATTGATGGTTTGATGAGAATAATATCAATTTATTACCATGGCCTGCAAAAAGTCCGGACTTGAACCCTATCGAAAATGTTTGGGGGTATTTAACTAAAAAAAATTATACCAGGGAGTTTGCACCAAACAACGCCGATGAATTATGGGAAAGAATAATAAATGCTTGGAAGGGAACTGAGAGGATACAATATGGAAACATTGGTCAACTCTATGCGAAACAAACTGCAAAGCGTAGTAGCAATTGAAATCTGATACATATTTATTAAATACATATTATTACATGTATAGTTTGTTTACTTGTGAAACTTTGCTAAAATACAAACATTAAAAAAGTAATACCTATTCTTACAATCACAAGCAACGCCACTGGAGAAACCCTCATTTAATAAGCCGAAAAATCGCAAAAATAACCATAGTAACAAAAAACCGTGCACTTTGAGGTGTCCGTAACTGTACATAGATAGTTATAAATTTATGGGTGATTGTGTTTTTACTCCACAA
>CALNHX010009097.1:0-53430 GCA_940337035.1 Agriotes lineatus | reverse complement strand
ATAGCTATTAAATTGCAAATAAAAAGTCATTTGTGATACCAGTTTCGTGTTAAAGTTATTCACCAAGTTGCTAGCCATCTATGGATGTAATTCTCCCAAGTGTAGGAGCTCTTAAGGTAGCGCAATTAAGCCAGCAAGTTTTTACCTGGTGCGCCGTTGAGTGCGAGCCAACATCAGTGACGATTTTGGGGTAGTTCCAGACATCGGAAAGCAGAGCTTTTTGTGCTACATGGAGAGGAGGCCTACAGCTATCCCTGGTTAGAAGAACTAGAACCAGCAAGCTATATCCAAGTGAGTATTTTCCGTGGCGTCCTTCAAGTGTGTCAACCAACAGCGGAGCACTTCTTCAAAAAAGGTAGGATTCCATAAACACTAGGAGGAACAGCCTTATAAAAACTGGGGTACGTCAAGAATAGACCTTATTCGATAATTTCAACGTGATTCCAGAGTCCCAGATCTATTGAGCTTCGAGTAATTTAGCTGGCGTCCCTAAAAAGTGCGAATTCAGGCGGCAGTTGCAGTTTTTGTCGGAAATTAAGCAAAAGCCAATCACGTGTGGGTTTACGTCACACTAGAAACAAAACGAGGTTAGCCGTTGCTACGTCACAAAATTAATTGTATTTAACTGATGCTTTCTTGCCATTTTGATGTCTAAAATTCAATTTTACGCTATTTTTGCACTGACGGATCATCTTGTTTACTGCACTAAATTTAGAGGCTATTTAACTGTCAGTTGGGAGCAGTACATTTGCCCTAATATCAGAAAGTGATTGTCATACAACAAATTATTTGTCATACAAAGTGTTCTACTTAATTTTATGAACCGACCCCTGAGTTAAGAATTATTTCATGTTCACCGGCGCTAAGCCTTAATTTATTGCAAATAAATAAAATAAGGAAAGATCAATAAACCATTTAGTTTTGGTAATTACTATTACATTATTTTAATTTGCTCTGAGTTGGCAGGCAATTCTCAATTGAAACTTTCATTTCGTAAAGTGTAGTATCCCCTGCCCTAATTATAAATTTTATATTTTATTTATAACCCCATTTTGAGCGAGGGTCCTATTACAATATATACATTTCATATCCTTTTCTCATACACTGCTAGTAATAAGCTTAACCGTATTCTGTATATTAAGTTAGCATGCACCATAAGAGTCTCGCGGGTGCGTGAGTGATTTTGCAGAGCAGCGGATTCTTAACAATGGAGTTAAGAATAGAACGAAGCTTGCGGAGAGCAACGTTGCATTTATGAATCACTGTAACGAGCCCGTGATGCGCTGGGAGCAACGAAACTAAGCAGTCGCGGCAAAACTAGCGACTCGTGTGTGTGTCGTCCCTGATTAACCAAGGTAGGACGCCTGTTAATAAGGGCACTAAAGTGCACAGAATAGTGAGTTGTTGGCCTGCATTATTCGCCGCCGACACAAAGAGGCTCCTGAGTGAGAACAGAGACTACGAAGACATCAAACCACCTGGGCACATCACCAAAGATTTGCTGCATCTTTCATAGAAGGAAGCGGTTGTCGTAACGCCACAGAGGCATCGCTCTTGTTCAAGCTCGGGGGCGCTTGGAAGCAACTGAATGCAAGGTTAGTTTCTAGTTAAAACTGCAGTATGAAGTAAGGAATCAATTGCAAAAGTTTTGGCAATTGTTTCAATGAATGATGGAGTATCGAAGATAACGGGGGTTTACCCACAGCCAACACGAACTTACTGCGTCATCTGCTAACCAGCGTGTCGCTTGATTTGAACGTGACAAAGTAGCGTTCATACTATAGCGCTTCCAGCTAACAACGCATTTGAAAAATGAACAGCTTCGATTTTAGTATATTTGTGCACGGAATTTAAATACATTTCACCATATAGGCGTTTGACTTTGCGTCGACAGTTGAAAATTAACGCACTATTTAAGGTGCTTTCATACATGTACCGTACAGTCTTTTTATATGAATAGGGTGTATTTTTACATGTATTTATGTAATAACGTGAGTAGAAACAGCTTTCGCTCGTAGATAGTTAAAGTATTGTTAACTGATTCACTGTATGGCTGAACGTCGTTCATTCTTGGTGTTTTATGCATATGTATTTGCGTTTTTCTTACAGATTATATATCTTTTTATGTAAACCGTTGGGTTTTTATTGCTGGCATTAACTAATATTAACTGTCCCTTAGCCCCACTTGTTAATAGAGTTTTATGTCTCTACGACAGTTTGAGCTAGCGAACCCAGAGCAATATAAATTAACAGTACTGTAGAATATAGAGCTAAGTAAAAGTACTGCTACAAAATGGTAGTGCGTGTGTATATATACGAAATATATTGCAATATTTAATGTTTAAGATAATTTAAATTGGTTAAAATTTTACAGAACATAGCGCTACATGAAGAATCAGAAGAATAAGGCAATTAAGGTTATATCTGCAAAAAAATTATAGCGGTAATTAAAGTTTATCTTCTCTAATAAAACGTAAAATTATTAATAAGGCATGGTAGACATCCGGTACTGAAGTCAGCCACAGCGTTTTGAAGTTTCATAGAAGTTAATTTTACATTATTATATTCTAAATTTTTATCACCTCCTCAAAGAAAGAAGGTGGACGCGGGCAGTGAGATATTTACGAGAATAGCAATATAGAACGTATGCAGCTTTTCACTATAAAACAATGAGTTGATTGTTATTCTTAAGGACAAAATTAAATAGCCTCCAGTGAGGTATGGAGCTACAGAAGGTAAGTGCCATTTTACTAGTTATATGGTTTGCTCCAAAATGTATGTATGTATATATTATCAATAACCTCATTTTTACCTTGCGGTGTAGAGGTTGGTGCTTTATGGGCTTGCATCTGACGGTACAAGGCTCAACTTGCCTCGGATTCGGAATACGAAGTTGGAGCGCGCCTTTTGCGCTTGCTCAGCAACTATTGTGTGGGATGAGCATCTTGATGATGTTTTGACCTTGTTACTCTATCTCTTGGGCCGTGGTTCTAAGTAGAACTCAGTTAATTTGGTGCCCAACTGTGAATGGTCTCACTGAGCCTTATTCCAATCCCCAAGGTTCCGGAAAAATTCCGGCCCCAGCGGGATTCGAACCGAGGAATTGCTTAATGCTAGCCTAGCGCCTGCCCAACTGCGCTACGCGGCTTTTCTATCTCCAAAATGTTTACGTTATTAATATTGAAAATGTTTTACTACGGTAAAATACCCAAAAAACTGCATCAGGTATTTAATTACGAACTTAGAAACCTCAGAGATCGTCTTAGTTAGGTATTTCAAGAAAAGTTCATAGTACTATAGTTAAAATGTCACAAAAGCTGTTCAAAATACCAAGGTGACAAACAGTTAGATAAAATCTTTGATAGTTCATTTAGTTCTTAAACTATTTTTTTTAATTTATGGAATGAATGTGTTATACTTCGTATCCACTCTGTATATAATAACAATTAGCGAAGCCTTTTAAGCTGTAGGGTCTCTGAAAGTCTGTAGACGAACCTTAAGAAGGTTATAAAGAAAAGCAATGCACACGCCAACTCTAAACTTATTGAAACATGAAGTTTATGTGCAAAATACAGACGATAGAAATGACATTTCTTCGAAGAATAGTAAACGTCTCAACAAAGTACTGAATTAGAAAGCTAGGTATTAGTAGAAGATTGAGCATACGTCTACTGCAAGGCTGCTTTGTTAAGAATAATAGTGTCATTTCACCATACCGAAGCTTTTTCATCAAGCACATTATTTTATATAGGGATTTGGGAGTGCTAGCTAATGGTAAATACTGTTAGTTAAACCTTCTAAAGAAAATCGTAGCGCACTAGCAATTTAACGATTTTCCGATAAAACGGAAATTTAAGAGAAATTGATTTGATAGTTATGATTGCCCACATTTTTTTGCAGCAGAATTTCGAAGTTAAAACTAACGTATCGCCTAAAACAGAAACAAGTTATAATGCAGTTTGGATTATGTTGAAGCAATTTTGAGTTTCCTCTTTGTGAGCAATAGTTTAGCTATATTTAAAAAAATATTACAAAAATATTTGACACATTTGCATAATAAATACAAATTGCTTTAAAAAAAAGACAAATATTTATGGTGTATTAAAGGCAGTTTATTCTAACATGTAATATGTCTACACTTTTTAGAATCAAATCTACTGAAAACCTACATATTTCAAATATAAAATAATCTCGAACGTATAAAACATTTACAGTATTCTACAGCAAAGAACGATTTATAAAAATGTAATTGTCCATAAAACTATACATCATTACAACGTAACAAATTCTAACGTCAGTTTTGATGTACTAAGATTTCCTTATGGCAAAACAAGCAATTGCCGTTTGCAAGCTATTGTCTGCATTGTTCTGTACTTACAGTAATTTAAGCCAATACAGAATCCTGTCACAGGGAATAATTGCACTTAGCAGCTTGAGTGTAATGTATGCATGCAGTGTAATTGCGACAACACAGTTCTGCTTATTATGGAGAATTTAACATACCTACTAACATCACACGATGAATTTAATGTATTATGTTAAACAAACACGTCACTATAGGGATTTCAGCGAAATTGCAAGCTGTATATTTGCTTGGATACAGCAAGCACACGCGTAGCAAATGCCGATCCCTTAGTGAATATTTGAGAACATTGTTCAATTACTTTTGAGAAAGCAATTTATCACTTTTAATTACTAAAACAGTACAAATTGTACACAGCAGATTAAGCGTTATTGGCATTTGAGAAGATGAATAAATATAGACACATTCGACATGTTTTCAAAAATATTTAATATTACTTTTTATTTTATATAAATAATAAAACATGGTTGACTATTACTATTTGAGGAATTATTATTATGTAAACTATCATAAATTTTACAGTGTGTTGCAAACAACGCGTTTACCATGAGGATTTCGTAAATTTTAAAAATAGAGCAAAATATTCAGCATCCGTACTTCGCATTTAAATGCTATAATGTTTGTTGCATTTCCACTACAGAGCAAATAATATGACATTTTCAGTTTTAATTTTTACTGTCTCTTACAATAAAGGAGGTATTGGTTTACCCCAAAAACTAGAAATTGAGAATTTCAACAAATCTTCACGTTTTAAAGTCACCTGAACCCCAAAAACATGTTTTTATTGGTCTGTCTATCAGTCTGTGTGTGTGTACAGAATATCTCAAAAACGAAAAGAGGCATGGCGTTGAAACTTTATATATAAGTTTTGTGTACTATGTAGATGATACAGCTATCTTTTGAAGAAAATCGCATAATTGGAAGTATGGTGTTTACTCTTGTGATTTTTCAGTTTTTTACGATTTTTTCAAAAACTGCTCGAACGATTTCTTTAAAACTTTACATGTGTATTATATTTTTAATCTGTATTGATATGAGATAGGTAATTTTCTAGTTGAATATCTCTATTTTAAATATAACACCCGGCATAAAGGAAGTTGTGTGCGTGTATCACACCAGATTTTTTTGTTTCAATTCGGCTGTTATTAACGTTAGCATAAAACTATTTTGGCACTGTTAAGACATCGTTTTACGTCTATTTCGAATTTGAACTAAAATACCTTATAAGTTGTTGAAGTTTTAAGGTAGGTACTTATATTATTTTTCGTTCTTGCAGTGAATAAAAAACACCAGGCTATGCACAAGTATTTACAAAAACAAAAGAAAATAAGGAAGTATTCGTGGACTAGAAGAGTGTATATTATACTATTACAAGATAGTTCACTGAATTCTTATTATTTTTAATTGTTCAAATTACATTGCAACTAGTCGAAGACCAACCAGCAATTTTTATCTAACTGGAATTGTCTACTTGCTTATGTTAAGATTTCACCCATTGGTATCTTCTCAGTTCTAATACCTTTGAACACTCTTTGAAGTGTTAGCACCTCACGTTTACTCTACTTTTTACTTCATTCGTTTAAAGGATGCAGAAGATATTTTCAAATCTACACGTTTCAAGGTCCCAAGATGACGAAAAACGTGTTTTTGCAATTCCTTTTATCTGTCCGTGTCTGTCTGTTCGTCTGTTGGCGGTATAATTCAAGAACTACATATACATGCTGATTATACTCGTAGGTATATCTCTACCTGGATCGAAATCGATAGAATTTCGGTCAAACATTGTTACCGTTGGAATGCGTCTATAAAGGTTTAAAGGTCAATGAGCACGGTCTGGTAAATTTTGGGTCTATGGTACATGTTTTGAACTTCGTGCCCACCCTTCCTTGTGGTGAGTTTTTTACCAGTACGCATTACGGTAAAATGTCCGTTCTAAGTTTCCGCTGCTTTCTTTCGTTTTGTGCTATGGCTTCGAGAAGTTAAGCTTTCATTTTGACCGCCCAGAGGTAGACAAGCTTTTAGTGACGTTACGCTATGAAGTATTGGAATAGCCCTCCCTATATTTAGCGAATTCTTCTTACGTCAATTTTGACGGATTCTGGTTAGCGACCTGTCAGAATTGGTTTTGCACGTGGCCCAGGTTTGCACTGCTAGTGGAAGGCTCCAAAATTAATCAATTCATGTGCTGTCTTTGTATACAATTTATTATCTGTGATTATTATATATTTATATTATTACACCGTCTTGTTTATGTTACCGCTACCTGTTTTTGTGTGCATTCTTTCAGAGTATTGTGCTACTTTCAAGTTTACTAATTGTTTGTCATAACCTAGATACTCTTGTCATTATTTAAAGATACGCTGGCGCCCGTCATTGTTATTTAATTGGCTTTAGCATTTATTATGAACTGCATATCGTCTTCACAGAGGTAGCCCGGCTGCAATTGTATCCACGTAGTCGTTTGCTTTTGAGAGAATTAGCCAACAAATCAAAATCTAGTATCAACATGTACACGGTATTCACCGTAAAAAATAGAATTCTGCCTATTTTTGCTTTAACCCAAAAACTATTAGCTAAATAAAAGTAATATTCTGCGCATAGCTCAGGTTTTTTACCCTTGACGAAAACGAGCATATTTTGGACGTACCCTATACCAAGTAAACACTCTGCTGGGGTCCTGTCGTGACCGCGTCATCTATACCGCTGTCGTAAGCTAACAATGTAAGCAAGATTTCATGGTCTAGAATTAGACTCCCACCGGCCACAATGTTTTCCTTATTTGCAAATTGATGGAATTCGCATTACTTTTGCGAGTAAGGTTTCGTGAAAAAACCCCTTTACATATTTTTTTATCACTGACACTACACGTCATTCTACATAGCTCAAAAGTATTGGTCCTCTTGAGCCGCATCTCTAATTCTGCATTGTCAAGAAGTTCTATGGCCTTGACGTTTATATGGTGATAAAGCCTGGTTGCATGCTTCTGGGCAAAGTCATTTATTTCCCCTAGTACAGTTTTTGTGCCTATGTTTCTATGGATATCACTGTTACTGACGCACCAGGGTATATCCCCGATGTTCCTTAGTACTTTGTTCTGAACATTTTTAATTTCGTTAATGTTGATTTTGCTGGCATAGCCCTAAAGTTAGCAACCGTATTATTATTATTATTATTATTATTCCGGACAGGCGGCGTAGCCGATTATGTCCCTACTTCAATTGCTATATACAGTACATACATATTAAACGTATAAACTAAATATTAAACAAAAGATAAAACAGAAGTTACATTGAAATAACAAAAATACATAAAATAGTAGCATGCTTAGTATTATCTATTATTTCAGTTGCTGCATTTCACTGTCCAATTTATTTTAAAATTGGTTAATATTATTAGTACTAGTCACTGTAGTGTATATTAAGGTGTTCCAATGCTTACAAATCCGCACACTAAAGATATATTGCCTGGGCAGTTTCTTAAACGACTCTTTTGATAATTTTAGAGAATGTCCTCTGTCTAGTCGCTACATTTGTGAGCAGTGTAAATAAGTACCGAGTGATTTTTTAAAAACTCAATTGCAGCAGGCCTTGAATCAGTTGGCAAATCCGAAATGTATTATTGGTGATACAAATTCGAGGTTAGCATGTTAGGTTTTGCGTCAGTTTTGACACAGACTGACGCAAAACCTAACCTGCTAACCTCAAATTTGAGATAGACATACAGTGTCACCAACAATACATTTCAGTATTGCCAACTGATTCAGCCTATCCAGGGCCTGCTGCAATTGTGTTTTTAAAAAAATACTCCGTATGTCTATACTGGTTTTAGTATTTGTTTGTACAGAAGTAACTTACTGTGCATTAAGAGCTGGTACTTTCTTCCTAACAACCAATACATATCTATTGCGATGGTCTTTAGCCCTGTACTCGGCTCTGGTTGCAATACAGAAAATACAAAATACAGTCACAAAGGCACAAAGCCGAGGCAATGCAAATAACTGGAAAAAGTCATGTAATTTTATTAAATCAGAATAATACTGGTAGAATGGACGATTAACTTTAAAAGCATTCAAATGAGTATACAAATAGGGGAACTCAATTTCAAGTGTTGGAGTTAATAAAAGGATTTCAATTATAATTTCAAAAGTTTAACAATGTAGAAGCCAGACATGAATTAGTTAAAATTGACACAAGAATTCAAATTGTGCAGAACTTGAGATGAAGCGTTAGTTAGTACAGTAATTAAAGAAAAACCGACGTTGTGAGCTTATTTGTGATTAAGGTAAGAAAGGATTTACGAATTGGATAATGCAAGCAAGATTAGCATAAAAGAGATTTTGGCAAAAAGGACACAGTTAGTTATTTTTGAAGAAAATGAAACAGTAAACAGGAAATAGACAAGTTTAGTGCTATTAGTGAGTCAATGAAGTGATGTGAGCAAAAAGACATTTGTTATAAACAATTTAATGAACAAGAAGATAGGTTAAAAACAATTTACTTTGAAAGACAATAATTTTAGTATTAAGAGTTCTAGTTAAATGTTTGTAAAATATGAACTTAATGTTAAATGTTGTTAATTTGTACTAAGCTGATTTCCTTGTATTTGATTTTTGATGTTCATTTGTTTTTAGAAGCTTGGATATTCAATTATTATTAAACGTTGACACCAGCAGCATCTGCCTTTTACTCTGCAATTAATTAAAGTTTTTATATGGTTAAAATAAAGATACAGAGTTGAAACTTTACCAAAGTGAGCAGTTTTATGTGTGTAACCAGTGGTGTTAAAAGGGGCGATCCATCTTGAAAGAGAAAAAAATTTTCACGCCTCCTTCGACGAACCAGCAACGGCAGGCACCCGAGGAGATTGCAATCGAGATCCCAGCGTTCCGGAGGGCTACGAACGAGAACAGAAGGTGGATACAGGCTGTCTGAGGGTCCCAGCAGCGATACCGGCATCAAAGGGCGACCGCAGGTACCGCAGGCACCAGGGAAGGCTTTCCGCAACAGCTACCGGTGCAAGAGCGAGGTTAGTGTGGGAATTTTCATTAATCGACCGTAAGGGCGTGAAACATATTAGCCTACCTGTGTCTCGTGAGCTTCACAACCGAGGGCCAGCATTAGTTTCTGTCCAGGCAACGATAATCAGCCAAAAATCTCAATTTAATCCAAATTTGGAGGTTAGAATGCAAGAAACAAAAGAATAGGCGCAAACAACGAAGATCCGGTTTTCCTAGAACAAAAGAATGCACAGACGCTACCACAAAAGCGCGAAAATCAATCCATAACTCACCTGATTTTTAATTTGCTCATAATTTGATTTTACTAGTCATTTCACAACGCAGAAAGTCGCACAAACTGAAATTTATGTAGGTCAAGGTTAACTGTCAACTCGAGCACCGGCGCAGTGCAGTTTGATATTATTTCCCAGTGGCGTGCTGCCATTTTCAAATAAATTTAAGGAACCCGACACCTGAGAGCTGAGTTTTCATGTTCTTAATTTTGGAGCTAGCAAATATTATCAATAACGGTTATATGCGATGTTTAAGAGGGCAAAATACCATAGATATTACTAGTTAATTTGGTGAACCCAAGATTAGTCAGTTTAATGTAACATTTACCGATCTTTGAAAAATAATTGGTATGGTAGACAATTTTAATTTAATTTATTTTATTCTATAATAATAAAAACACACATATCATATCATAGCACTATATATTTCAAATTTAGTTTGTAGGTAATGTGCTCTTTTCAGTGTAGTTTTGCATCCAAGTTTATTCCAAGATACTTTGCTGTATTAGCATGTGGTATCATGCTGTTGCATCTGTGTTCTGCTTGTTGTTTCTTGCTCATCAGTTTTTAGTTCTTATTGGTGGCAATTGAGTGATCGGTTTTTCAATTGTTTTATTTGCCATTCACAAGGAATAATCGGTATTTTTTATCGTTTGACAGTTGTTCCAAGTAGGTGTGTAACGGATTCGTATGTTATCTTTTGTATTTCTTTTCTCAACTGTTGTGTAAGATGGTTTAGTCTGCTTTTATCTATTAGGGCTCTGATTTGTTGCCATTTTCTCCTAGCCCTTTTAAATCTCTTGAAATTGTAATAACCGTTCCATTTACAACAAGAGTATTTGCAAATTCAAAATTTTAATTCATTTCCATCCGAATGCCTTGCAGTAATAAAACTCATAATTCGTATCGCGCTGTTCTAAGGTATCGCGTGTGAAATTTGTCTTGCACTGTTATTTACGAATATCCATAGCAATATTTATGATAGTAAATGATTACATTAATCATACATATAATGTATCCATTTTTACTTCCCTCATCTAAAGGACGAAACAAGTACCTATTCTAATCGTAAAAAAACACCTTCCGAGATTTCTTCATATCTTCACGTTTCAGGATCCCTCAATTCCGTATGTTTGTATATCTATTATTGCCGGTATAACTTAAAAACTATTTGTTGGAGGAAGACGACATGTTGAATGCAGATTATATGTCTACCTGGTTTGAAACCGAGAAGATTCCTGGCAAATATATACAGAGATAACATTTTCTGTATTTTTGATTTCACTAAAAAATGGATAAAAGTTATAATTTGAACATAGCTTAGGCTTAACGTTTGTCGAACACGGGACCGAACAGATGCAGTTAGTAAAAAGGGATCAACGATAAATGCAGTCTATTTAAGACGGCCTTTAGGCAATAATATGACAGGTGCTCCGTGGGCTTGCGGGATATTGCCAAACGTTTAAATAACATTCGCAGGCGCTGCGGTTCGAATCCCGCCAGTAATGTTTATTCTATTTGATAATCGATGTAATTCGCGTTGCAAAGTGATTCATTCTATTGTTTCAGTATTATTAGGACAATAAAGATATTTTTACGCCTAGTTTACTTTGATTTTTATAATTATTTAGTGCCACAACAAATTTTTTTAGTTGTACTTATATTTTTAAATCTACGAGCGTCGTCGTTTCTTTTCTTCAATAGAACGCAAAACTCCAAAAATAACCTTTAATTATTAATGACAAATCCGCGAAATGATGGACAGCTGTAGTTATAAACAAATCAAAAACATACAATTGCGTAGAAGTCGTTATTCACTTTTTGAAAATACTGCAAGATTCTGCTAGTTTCTAATAAAACATCGGTAATTTCTTTTAACTCACCAGCATTTATGCTCTCAGTATACATTTTTATATAAAACATATTACATTTAAAACAATAAATTATGTTTTGCTTGTGTTTTCTTTACTGTCGTACATCTCCTATCCGCTATTTTAAATAGGCTACTATGGTTTTCTAAATTAAAGAAAGAAGAGTATAATGCAAGTATGAAGGTGATGCATATAATCAAAGTATTTTTGATCATAAAGAGTGTCTCCAATAAATGTGGCAAACCAAACTTACTTTTTTTAATGGAACGCCCTGTGTATTGGTAGCTTGAAAACTTTGTGCATATACCGTTTGGTCTCCGCATACTCAATATCTGCAGCAGCTCATTGAGAAAGTTCAAAATAAGTTTATAAATGTTTTATATTATAAACAATTTGGGGTTAGTCTTGAATTAGTCGTATCAACCGATACGTGATCACTTCCATATTCAAACATTACAGCATAGAAGAATTACTCTCATCATAATATTTGCATATAAAATACTTAATTTTAGTCTCGATTGTTCCGCTATATTGCAACAATTCTCTATTTGAATCCCGTCTCATGAAATTCTTCCTATTTTTTCGTTCTACATACGATTTGCAAGAACACACATACGATTATTTTCTCCTATTATTAATATGTGTACCATTATTAACAAGAACAGTACAAATATTGAATTATTTGGCATTTCTTTAAATCGTTTAAGGAATAATTTATATGATTTAGATTTTGAATGATGAATTCTGTCTGATCCTCTTACATTCTGAAAATCGGATATACATAATAAATAGCAATTAAGTTTAAGTTAATTTAATCTTAAGTATTTAATTTAAATTAAACTGGCTTCGTACATTAATAAAATTTATAGTGAGTTCAGAAACATGTAATTAGGCTTATTGCCTGTTTGTTTCTCAAAATAAAATAAAATAAAATAATCATTCTAATATGAAGATGGATCCAACGTTAACTTTTTGGAGATATTAACGATTTTATGCAAACAAATGCTGAATTTCAGTCGGCTACTATAAGTTACAGAAAGCAATTGAATAAAAGAAAACGTTACCAAAAAATTGTTTTATATGAACTACCTTTTTAGTGTTAAGAAGTGTCAAAATTTTCAAATTACTAACTTCGGATTTTTCAAAAGCAACACTCTGCATATTTGTACATTTTTGAAAATCTCTTTAACTGAGCTTTCTTTTGATATCTTACTTAGGTATATCTCTAAATTCAACCGCTCTTTAGATATTCAAGTTCGAACAAAATAAAACAATGTAAGCCCCTTAATATAATTTATTTAAATAGATAACAAACGCCGTTAAAACTATCATATAAACACTTGAACTCTCCGACCACCACAAAAGAAACCAGCTTGACGAAATTAAAATTCGGTCATTGTTGATACAAACAACAACAGAAATAAAATAAAGCTAAATTTAGGGGTATGGAGTGTAATATCAGCGAAAATCCCATTAAAAGGTACTTTAAAAAATTCAAAAATATATAGGGTGTTCTACTTGAAAAACCGAAACGATTATATTTACACATTTTGAGCACTATAAACCAGAACGAAGAATATTTGAACATATCGGGTAATTAACTATAGAATATTTGTGTATCCGCTTTTGGTTTTTCTTAATCTGATTTACTCATACAGCATTCGTTTTTTCGTGTTTATAATTTTTTCATGTTGATTGTAGAATGTTTATCTTTAAAAACAACACTTTTAGATAACCTAATGTTATTTTATATAATTGTATAACATGTACTGTTCATATTATGTTTATAGAACTAATAACATTCGGACCAGACATAAAATAACAAATAAAATAGTGATGAAAATATATTTATTCTGAAATTTTATTGTTAACGTTTGCTTTTATTTATGATGAATTTTGTCATGTTTCCCGCTAAACTTATCGCATGTAACTATTTAGTATAGTATGTACCTAGTTACATTTATTACAAATTGTAGAATGCATGTAATCACTGTTATAATGTTTTGGTTAATGTATTACTAAGATTTTTTCCAAATCATAAGTAGTTACAATTTATAAAATAAGTGATTAAGGTTTTTGAAATTCTGCAGAATTCAAGTTTACATTTTGTTTTTTCTTGCGATTTTGGTTTTATGAAGACTACAAAACCACACTGCCCATTGCTTTATGTATCAATCTGAACTGCAATATCACTATTGCATGTACTGCAAGTAAGCAAATATAACCGCAACGAGAAGTAAGGCTAAATTAAGTGGTTATATTAGTGGATCCCACCTTCAAAGGGAATGAATCTAATCAATTTAACCGAGTTCGAGTCATGGAACTATGCATTCTGTTAGAGCAAGCAATGTAGCGTTAAAATTCCATACAATACAGAATAGGCTGAAAGACATTGGGATATGAAATAGCTTACCGAGTTATTTATGCTCCCTCTTCTCGCAGCCCGAAAGTAAAATCATCCGTGATATTGAACTTCCTATAGTTACACCCATTTAGCGGAATTAATAGGGAAGAACTGAATGCGCTTTTGGAGACGATAAAAATTCTTCCCTATTTCAGAGGCTCACCTGCTGAGCATAAATTTAAATAAACACGTATCGTTAAAGCTGTAGATTTCTGCAAATGCTGCAGCTCGTTAAGTACGTGTCGTAATTTTGGTAATACCTCTAAAGCCCTTAATTTTAGCCATTGCTTATGTATTTCTCCTTATAATTGCCTTTAAATCGTAAATTAGTACTCCGTCCGATGGGTTTATTTAGTGATGTATTACTTATACCAACCCTTTTAACAGAAATGATTGCCAATAGCAAAATCAAATACTGATTATAAACAATGTTCTAAATTAATATTTGTTTCTTAATTTCTATACTTAACTAATGCTACATATTTCACATTTTATTTGCTTGATACGTGTATAACTTCCAGAATAAAAATACTAGTGCAAAATATATTTCATTTGTGGAATAATATTTTTCGTCGCTAAATCGATATCAATGTTATGGTTTTTTAAATATCAACTTGTAAATGGTTTGTAAGCAAACGTGTAAAGGATAACGCAACTTTTAGAATATTTCTGTAGACAGTAAGAATTTATTTAAGCTTAAGCAAGATTTCCAATTAATGTATCTAAACTGTATTTGTAAAAAAATTGTAAAGGGTAAAGTGTACGTTGTTACACTAAACAATTTTAAAAATCAAATGAAAATAGGGGTTAAAATATCTTCACATTCGTAATAGAACTGAAACAATAAAATAATACACTTGGCAACGTGAAATGCATCAATTTTCAAATTAAAAAACATTACCGGTGGGATTCGAACTTCAACGCTTACGAATGCGATTTCAACGCTCGACACATGGTGCCATGCGCGACCGTTCGAATATCTGCGATGCAGCTCTATTAAACGCACCGCACTTATTCGTTGTCCCTTACAAAATTTATACTGTATCTGTTGGGTCTCATTTTCGTCGATGATAAAGCCTGACCTATGTGCAAATTTTCACTTTTATCTATTTTTCAGTTACAGCAAATATTTAAAAAAAATTATTCTTTTAAGGTGCTCACCATGTATATGTTGGATCCAAAATATGCCCTTTTTCGTCAAGAGTAAAACCTGAGCTATGTGCAAAGTCCTACTTCATTTAAGTAATAGTTATTGAGTTAGAGCAAAAATAGATAGACCGACAGACAGGCAGATAGACAGACAGACAGACAGACGGACGGAATTGAGAAAACCTGCTTCACGTCATCTAGGGACCCTGAACGTGAAGATCTGAAAAAATCTCGAAGGGTGATCTTTTCGTGATTACAATAATTCCTTCATATTTTAGACGAGCTAAATAAAAACATTTTACTTCATTCACTATTCAAATGCGATCATAAAAATGATGGACGAAACAACATGAAGGCCTTAGATCAGTTCATATACTTAAAATCAAATCATCTGTCAATTTAACACTTGTCAAATGAAGGTGTGTTCATTAAAGTTATTTTCACACAAAAACACAAGTTTTTGTCGACCAAAAATCCTAATTATTAATGTAAAATGCCTATAGCTGATTACTTTGTTTATGGTACATGCATGAAGGTTAGCCATAACAGTTTCCCTAATTTAGCTGTGTAAAATTACTTTGTTGTGTTTAAACAAAGTTTACATCTGGTACCTCGCACGCTTAGACCTTTAGGTTAGAAAACGTGCCAAAACACTTTTTTGCACTACTAGTCTCAGAACGCACCGTTATTGGTCTATCTTTAGGTCGTGAAGTTGATTTTCTCCACCAAGGGAGAGAAAGTAAAATAAACTATTTTCACCGTGGTAACTAATAAATTGCTAAGTTACCAAATATGACTATTTTAATTTTGACGTTTTAAAGAGCTGTATTGTCAGGTTGACAGTTAAAATATTTTCGAAATTTGTTGGGGATTTAGGTATTAAGCCGTTTGGTAGTGCAAAAAATAGTATATACACCACGGTAGCGAATCGTCTTATAACCTTCGCGCTTTAGATACTTCGCGCTGCGCGCTCAGTATCTAATATGCGCTCAGGTTATAATACTGAGCTTCGCTACCTTGATGTATAATATACTATTAAATGCAAAGTTGCCATAAATAAGCATAATAAAAAATAGAACTTGAATTTCTATGTATGTATCCAGTTTCAGTAATTGTTCAATTGAGGGCACCTTTAAGTAGGTCATGGAGATCGTGCAATTCAAAGTTAACTTTTTATCGCATACGATAAGAATGTACTATCGAACTTGAGTTTCTTTCACTTGACAACCAGAATATCACGTTAATCGAAATAAATTCTAAAAAACCTATTATTTGTGTCTAAAGTAAAAAATACAGGTATCCTTTGAAAAAGTAATAACAAACAATCCGAACATCAAGAAATATTCAAAACAATTATAATTTCTAATTGAAATGTTATAGCCAGTTTCTAGAAAGAAGATGGCCACATAGAATAATATTATTGAAGTTTCCTTCTTTATTATTCGTATTTTATATGATTGATGTTTTTGAATTCTAAATATTTGTTATTCACCGTTAATTCAGAACATTTATAAAAAGCAACGTTAAACGTAAAGGCCGTGGGTGTATCAAATAAAATTAAAATAAATAGAGGTGTGAGCCAATGCAATATGTCATCAAAAGTGTTCACCTTGGCTTAGAAAATATTTTTAAGGAATTTACTTGGCCAAATAAAGGAATCAATGTGGACGAGAGATACTTAACAAATGTACGGTATGCAGAGGATATAGTGATATTTGCCAAAGATATTAATGAATTAAACATAACAATGGAAGAACGTCATGAGAAGTCGGAAAAAAGTAATGTAATTAATGCTAGCAAGATCAAGATCGTGTTCGGCTTACCCTGGAAAAATATAGAAAACGGAGGAAAGGTAAGAAAGGAAGTTACATCATACGTATATTTAGGTCATTACATAAAATAGGACAGGCGAATTAAGAAGCAGAAGAAAGCAGAAGAATTACGTTGGTCTGCCTTTGAGAAGTTAAGTATTTTGACCACCCCAAAATATCATATAAAATTTACGTCGAAAGCATTTAACACTTACTTGTGGAATTAGGCTGGTCATATGATCCGGTAGAGCAGGGGTCGGCAACCTGCGGCCCGCGGGCCGCATGCGGCCCTTTGCAACTTTTTGCGCGGCCCGCCAAAGCACCAATATAACTTTAGGAAAAATCAACAAACTTAGAGCGTAAGCGTGCCGAAATGTGGCCGGTGACAAAAATGCGCCACAAACAGAAGCATAGTGGGAAACCTATTTTACTGCGCAAGTTTAATCCCCACTCCCCAGCGAATACGACGTCTCGCTTAGCAAGTGTAGCATTCTTTCTAGTGATGGGCATAATCGGATGATTTCAATAATCGGAATGTTCCATTTCGGAATGTTTATAAAATCGGAATATCATCCGATTATTTTACATTCCGTAAATGCAAGCAAAGGAAAACGAGCGAAATAACAACAAGCGGAAGGAAGATGAAGTGCGTGCAAATTTACGATGAGAGCACTCGCCGTAAGCCCTTATCTGCGTTGGCATCTATTGTTTGGGTTTGTAGGACGGTCAGTAATAGCTATTTACGTTATTAGACCGGTAGCAACATTTTTATGGCCGCGCCAATACTTTACAGGTCGAACCGTAGGGCGAGACCTGTATGTTTGGCAAGGCCATAAGAATTCTACCGGTCGTGTATCGTATAAGATTTTTTAGGATACTGCATTGGTAACTAGCGTTTACATTGTTACAAACGAGTCCGGTAGATAAAATTTACCGGCCTAGACCAGTAGTAGCCAGCAGTATCCTAAAAAACAATTTATAAGTTTGAGTCGCACAGTGGGATATGAGGAAATAAAATATTTTTTTCAAATTATTACAGTAGTTACGTTAATAGACTGTCGGAAAATGGTAGTGATATTTTAAAGTTTAATAGCACATAAAGTACATAATAGATAGTATAAAACAATACTTGAATTTGAAGTCTGTAGGTGTACTATCTAATAATTAATCTACGAAATACCACTGCCATTAGTGCCATTCACGTATCATACACATGCGCACACGGCGCGACCCGTCGACATTCGCCAACCAGCATATAGCAGTCAAGTGAGTCAATACAACATTCCGTATTCCGTTCAGTTCAAATTGGCATTTCGTTTTCTCATTTTGTGTACCGAATAGTAAAATAATCGAATTCCGAAAAGTTCCGAAATAATAGGAACCTTCCGATTTTTTGAACAATCGGAAACTTTACAATTATTCATTCCGGATAGGCCCATCACTAATTCTTTCATTTCGCCAGTTTGCTACTGTATGTTCATATGTGCGTTCATGTTGACAGCCGTATGGCGTTTCACTACAATATTTTATATTTTTTATATTTATATATTTTATATTTACATATTTATACATATTTAATTGGAATTGTATTTTCTTTTTTTCCCTTTTAAGAATTGTAAAATTTTTGTTCTCTAACATTATTGTAATTATAGCATGTCAATAAAAATTAAATTTTTTCTATATTTATTTTTAATAATATTTATACTCGTATATGATATAAAAGCACTATTTAAGTTACATTTGAATGTGCGGCCCGCATAAAAAAATTTATTTTGAAAATGGCCCGCCGTCCGAAAAAGGTTGCCGACCCCTGCGGTAGAGTATTAAATTGGCGACCTAAATTTACCAGGCTAAACACAGGACGACCCCGACCACGATGGAGAAACGATATTGTGGACGCTGCAGAGCGATTTTGGAAAAGAATATCTCAGCAAGAGGCATTGGAGAAACTTAGGGGAAATACATCTGTAAATAGATAAATATCTGAAAACGAAGAAAACTAGCCTAGACCGGTAACTCAGTTCGATTCCCAGTCGCAGTGAGGTTTTTAAAAATAAAAGTGCCGATGAACACCTCTACCAAATTCCATCATTCGGAAGTGATGTAAAGCCGTGGGTCCCATGTTACTACGATGTGTAGCATGTAAAAGATCTCTTGTTAGGGTTGAAACTCCTTAGTCTCGGCAAAATTTTAAGTAGGTCTTTGACTATATGACCACAAGCCGGTGCCTAAGGTATCTGGTACTTCGAAGGCCTAAACCTTGTCCATTACAAACAAACAAGCAAACGAGAAGAAAACTAACATGGATTTTGCATTACCAGTTAGCATTAGTACTCTTATTTATACAAACAGGTCTAAAGCTCATTATTGACGGTACGTCTAAAACTTAGAATGTATAATAACTAATAAAAATAATAATTTTTATGTTGCAGATATACATAATGCTAAATTATTCATGCACACATTAACAATTTCCATCATACATAAATCGCATAACACACAAAAATTTACACATTAAACTATTCCGCTATTGAATAAAAGCATTTTTCTATTACACGCACTTCTAAAATTTAAACCTGTACAATGGATGTCGCCTATTTGTAATAAATTATTTAAGTCATGCCAATATTGCACAGCTTTCTTCATAACTACAATTTCGTTGGAAACCCCTTCTTTGTAATTACCTATTAGAACACCTTTTATCATATTTTGGGCAAGTGGTACTTAACTGATTAATAAATAAATTATTCGCTAACATTTAACTGTTTAAGGAGCTTTTTCCAATTAACCATACTCAGTAGTGTTGAAAATTGTGATAAATTATTTGAATTTATTTTTCCAACAAGTACTCTTTTTTTTGGATGCGGTTGTTAGGGTCAGAGTGCGTCTTTACAGGTTTTCAGGTATTTTAGCAAGATCTAGTTAATTCGGGGGTGTAAGGTACAAAATTTTAACTTCGCGAGCACCCGTCCTGGTCGTGTTTCATTTTTATCGGTGCTTTTTAAATATGATTGGAGGGTCCCGTTCCGCCTTCTTTTTGCCTCCTTTTGGATCGGTCAGAGTTTTGCGGGCATACTGGTGTAGTTTTTATAGGATTTGCCCTCGCTGATGTAAAGGTTTGATGCAATTCTGTCGGTTTTACAAAAGTTTCCTCTCACGTCAATTTTTCACGTTTGAATTCATTTGCACGTGGCCCAGATTTTGGGGTAAGTCTAATAAAGCTTCTATCGTTTTGATACGTTCTATATTCTACTTAGGGCATTCCTTATAGCTACAAGTTGGGTGCTCCAAATAATCCTTCGGCTGCCTTGAAAGGTTTGCAGTTCCCCGTGCAGTCAACGACCTTGATCCAATTGCCGCCTTGAATGCAACATTCCTAAATCGAGCCTTCTATATTTACCCTGGGTTAGCCTCCTTGGTCCTGTACTGGCCATGCGTGAGCCATTCGAGTGAGCCTGGGAGCTCGACGAAAGGAAATTTATGTAACATATGTTGTTTCCTACCAATTGAATGATGTGTACACAGATCCGGTGCTTTGAGTACCTTATCTGATTTACTGCAGGATCTGCCTGGATTCCCTCAGAATCCCGCGAGTTTTACATTTTGGGCATTTTCTGTCATTTACAGTTCGCTTAACAAAAGCCATGGGTACCCCTCAGGGCCCATTTGAGCAGGTAAACTAATACATCTAATGATTTTCATCCTCGGGGCCTAATTTAGTCTCGGCTATACTTTTAATAGGTTGTTAGTTCTACTTAGCGTAGTTTATATTTGTACATTTTATATCTATTAACATATCCAGAAGTGTTATGATTATCATAACTGCCGCAGATTTCGTTTTGAAATCCGAGCTCGAAGAGCGAGGATTTTAAGACCAGCCTACTTTTGTATATGTAAACAAAGGCTTAATATCCTAAAACCGGTAATATTGTTAACTTACTCGCACGGGGAGTCGAGTTTATATGTTTTGAGGTGCATCTTATTTTTGGCATATCTCGTGTACCCTGTACTGGCCTGTATGCTATTTAATATATGATTATTATTCATACTATGATAGTAGTACATTGTCTTGTTTATATTACTGCTAACTAAATTTATGAGCATTCTTTCAGAATATTGTGCTACTTTGAGTTTACGAATTCTATGTGGTACCTGGATACACTTATCGTTATTTAAAGATTCGTTGGGGGTATTTGTCTTTTTAATTATCGTTTAGTACCTAAAGAACTGCTTGTCGTCTCCCTGAGGTAGTCTGGCCGGCAATTGTATCCACGTAGTCACTTGATTTTGTATTAGCTGATGAATCAAAATCGAGTATTACGGTGTCAATTTCGGTACTGTTACATACAACTGTCAATAACTGCGCGTAATGGTCCGACAAGCAAGGATCAAAAAGTTTAACATTAAAATAACTAGGGTTAGTCGCTAGAACCAGTTTTACACACTCTTGTAGCACCCTTCACCAAAGGTAATTGTCCATAACTTGTCATGCAAAAGGTTTTTATTATGTACGCTTTTATGTCGTTACTAATCTCAATGTCGAAGTAACCTGTTAAAATAAAGTTATCACAATGTCGAAACATTATTCAAAATTAAATCTATATTTTTTAAGCAAAATATTTACATTACCCGCCGTCGACCTCTATATATAACTGTATTTCAACGCTTGGTTCGATATCAGTGTGCATTCGGCCTTTGAAATCTGCAGTTGCTTTACCTGTAGTAAAAATATTATTGGCTAGGAGCGGAATGCTACATTAGTTTATTACAATGGCCAGTAGCTACCGATCCATATTAATTAGTTCCTATAACGTGCATACGTTAGTAAAGGCACAGATGAAATATGTTTGTACATACAGTAGCGAGCGATACTATTACCATTACTAACCTTTTATCATAAAAAAATCAACTAGAGAACTAATGTGTTTTTAAAGCACAAACATGTAGTTCAAACTAAACTATACGGACCTGCCTAACAGTTTTCAATAAATAGCTCGAAACAAAAATTGAAAATTTAATATAAAATAGGGAAACTTTTGGGACGAAATAATATAATTGTCTAATTACATAATAATGTACACTTTACTAGTTGCCATTTGTTGTTGACATGAATATTTTTATACATTTGATTACATTTCAGAGAAACGGGTAATCATCATCAATCTAGGCATTTCAATATTATAGCTAAAGTTTATGGCCACGTTTATATTTCAAAGTCAATTTGAGCAATTATTTTATTATTCTGGATATTATTAAATGGTACAGCAGAACCATTCTAGCTTTGCGGTGAAGGTAGGCCATGGAAGGCGCTGTAATCATAATTTATTTAGAGATCCTGTATATAGTTTACTAAGAGTTGGGCAAACAGCCTGATTTGACATACATTTTTGATCCAAATTAGATATTTGACATATGTCGAACAAAGAGGTTATGGAAACCAATCTGGCTAACTTGCTCTTGAAGGGAGAGTTTTCAGAGCATTGGTCATTCTTAGGAACTCTAGAAGCGATGATTAGAAATATACGAACAATTTAGTAAAAATTTACATTTGCATGTGTGACACTATCGGTCATAACAAGCTACAAAATATGTAAAAAGACAATATTTATCACACATGCCTTGTAAAAAGTGATCCAAACCAATCAAAATGTATCTCGCTGTTTGCCCAACTCTTAGTAACCTATATACAGGGACTCTAGATGTGATTACAATGCCTTGATAGATACAGTGGCCACAATAGGCACAATTTGGTAATACATAAAGTGAAATAAATGTCATATATATAAAGTTTGGTTATTTTATAACTCTCAAGAAATCAGTAGCGGCGATTGCAAGAATTAGTAAAATTTGTCTTCACACTGAAGGTAGTGTAGGTTTTTGATTATTTCAAGAATTTAGTTGTAAGCATCGCATCGCAAAGAATTCACAGTTACTACAACCGTGTTTGTTACTCTATTGTTTAGCATAAAGTTTTTAGTACGCCACTGATGTATCTTGTGATTTTATCTAAATCAAGCTAACAAGTTAATGTCTGCTTGATACATGTCAAAAACGAGTACCAATATGAAGCTTAGAAATTACTAGATTCCAATATTTGACATAAATTTATCGATATAGAGTTTGTCTAAAATCAAGTTTACTACCAGATAGCTGATGACACAATTAGAAAAACCGGTCGATGTTGGTGTCAATATTGGCGTTCTGGGTCAGCATTATGTAAAACAAGCATTGATCAAATCTGGAGCTTGGTCTTGTTAGCGTTGAGTGTGTATTTTTAAATGAAGTCAAACTGTAGAAGCAAATATAATTTCTAACTTCAATATAGTAGAGAGGCCAAACTAAATTATCTCGTCAAATAACGATTTTCGTGGGACTGAGTAGCTTTATACCGACAAGTGGTACCTTCTTATTCGGGGGTGTTTCCTGAGTATGAAAAATCATGTTGTCGCTTTCTCAGCCTGTGGAGTGAGGAGCTATGACGTCACAAATATGGCCAGTCTTGGTTCCACGTTTTAGTACAGTAAAGCTAGGGTTTAACCCAAACATCAAAAAAAAAGTTCTACCCAGCAGGAAACTGTTTAGTACCCTCCTCTCAATACGTGGTAAAAAGTTGCACAACATTGCGCCGCGGGTTTAGGAGGGAGGGGGTTGGAAATGTGGTAAAACGGTAGGTTTCAACAGTTTTATAGTTTTTCGCAAATATCCCGTTAACTGCAAGGTTTAGCGCAAACTTTATCTTATACAAAATTAATGTATATTCAATTTACAATAAAAATGGCCTTCTGCATTTTTGACTTCCAGACAAGGGTTTCAGAGATATGGAAGGAGTAATGATGTCATGATTTTCCAGTTAGCTTGGGATTCACTTAAAAATGAGTGTTTCGTTATAAAAAGTACTTACTTACATTTATATGTGTGTATGTATGTATGTTGGTACAGAGCTGGCAACTCTGCTACCATATAGGTGGAAACACCAAATGCTGAAGAATCGTTGAAAGACGCCCTATGTTTCTACAGGAGCAAAAAGGCATGGTGATGATGATGATGTATGTATGTACGGTTATGTGTATGTATATGATAATATATCTACATTGCTCCCCTCCTTTGTCACTTTTATCTTCATTTTGCCTATTTTTGTCTTTTAATAATTCATCATATCGTTTTTTTCGTTCCCATTTGTGTTCTTATAATTACACCTACTTAAATTACCTCTATCTTTTGTCATATTATCCTAAAAAGATGAAATCATGTGGATATCATTGAAACAGGGTTAACTACAAACTTTATCTAATAAGCTGTAATACAAAAAATAATGGAAATTGTTTTTTTTCACAATACATGTTTTTCAGTAAATTCAATGTTCTTCACTAAAAAGTTGTATGTATAACGTTCAAGGTAGTTACATAATAATAAATAACAGCAATCGGTAACCTAAAAACCTTCAAACTCTTTTTCATATTGAAGATTATCTTCATCGATGCCGTCGTCAATAATTAGTGCATCTGTGTTGGTGCACCCATGTCCGGAGCAATTCTTGCACATGTTTGAGCATTTCAAGCCACTCTGTCGACGCTTACAGTTCCTGACACACCCCGCATTACAAGTGTAAACAATGAGAGAGAGAGCAATTTTTGAGGATCAGCTGCCTTTGTGGTTGCAACTGGACGCATATAACCAACAATCCTTTTCCAACCCCATTTTAGTGAATCTTTATTGAGATTGAGCCATTGCTGTACTTGATGGTAAACTCTATAAGAGTGTTGTTGTGCAGCTGCTGAAGTAGGGCGCAGAGTATCCAAATTATCTGCATTTGTTGATGCAAATATCGAAAGGAAGAAATGGTTTCCAGCCAGCTACTGCATCTGGGTCTGCATTTGGGTGGTTAAAAATCAACTGCTTTAAGTAAAATTCCTTGTCAAGTCGCACGCTTTCAGAAGGCGTTATTTTTCCCTTTCTATAAATTGAAGAGGCGGTATCACATCCGGCGAAAGTGTAAACTGCCAAGACAACATCCTTCATTTTCCTGATACCACGCTAAATGTCTCCAATGCAGTAAACTTTTTCTTCTTGGTTATACCTTTCTTCGGTACAACCATCTTCAACTGTTTGATGGCTGAGGCATGTACAACCAACAAGACCAATAAATCAGTGTCATTGCCAATTACGATACCCTCGGTTTCCTTCTTTGATTCATCAATTGTAGTAAAAACGATCTTGGTGTCAGCATCACATTCTGCCTGAATCACTTTGCAGCCAACTTGCTGTAAGTGTACAGTGATGAGAGTAATCAGTTGTATCTTGTTCTTAATACTAGTTAGAAATTTTGCTTGTCCTAGAGTGACATTAATTCCATTTTCCACTTTCACTTCAACATGTGTAGTAGTGGATGATCTGCTTAAATGTTGTTCGTCTTTTATGCTGGGTGCTTTACCATAATCACCTGGGCTCCCCACTTCTTTGAACACTTTATATAATACACTTGGAGCGAATATTACGAGTTCATAGGCGTGATTTTTGCTTTTTTTTTGACAAACAGAGAAAGTTACATTTTTACCCCCTCCATATTTCCGTAATCCTTTACTGCCGTGCAAAAACTAATGATACCATTTTTATTGTAAATTAAATGTACATTAATTTTGTATAAGATCAAGTTTGCGCTAAACCTTTCAGTTAACGAGATATTTGCGAAAAACTGTAAAACTGTTGAAACCTACCATTTTAGCACCTTTCCAACCCCCTCCCGCCTAAATCCGACGCGCAAGGTCATGCAACTTTTTTCCACTTACTAAGAGGAGGGTACTAAACAGTTTGCCGCTGGGTAGAATTGTCTGTTTTGGATGTTTGGGTTAAACCTAGTCTTACTGTATTAAAACCTGATACCAGAATCGCCATCTTTGTGACATCATAGCTCCTCACTCCACAGGCTGAGAAAGCGACAACAGGAGTTTTTCTACTAAGGAAGCACCGCTGATTACAATGGTATCACTTGTCGGTATAAACCTACTCAGTCCCACGAAAATAATTATTAATTCACTTGGCCTCCCTACTAATAGGCTATGTATCTACACCTCTAATGGCAACTAAATTAATAGTGAAATTTAAATATTTAGAGATGCAAGTCATCGATTAGATTTTCTAAAGACCAGACACGCTTATTTGGTGCACTGCACAGTAGTAATTTTTGTTGTTTTCACAAAGAAAATTTTCTAGTTAATGTTAAGTTTTTGAAAAATAGTTTAACTCTAATATTATGTTTTTTCTGTACCAAACTAATGAAGAAAATGATAAAAATACGATAATACGAGTACGAGTATTTTCTCATGTTTCTGTATACTTGACGAAATTATTGGAAATTATTAAGCTATAATTAGCTAAAAATAAGACAGACACAATTCTAAACTTTATTTACCGTTATAGATAATGTAAGAAAATAGTGTTATAAATGTATAGATAGAATAATAAGCAACAGAATTAGCAAATTATAACGATGAGCTGAAGATTGCGTCGTAAGGAAACTACAGCATTGCGAAGCATAATAGAAAACATGATCTTTCGAACATATTGAACATTGATTTTTGTATAGGTACTGTCAAAAAATGTATTTAAAAATTACAACAGATTACTGTTTAAAATGCAGTATCGTAGACCACTTCTGCCTGATGCGCAGGAGCTATCATTTTAGGTTAGATGCAGTTTAAGATTTGTTTGTACTAAGTACCCATCTACATTACTAGCTTCAGGGATGGTAGTTCGAATTGCTGCTCCTGCTGTTACAAAGAGAACTGCCCGAACAATTTCAAGGTGTTTTAGAGTGATCCACGATACTGTATTTTTTCCAGATTACTTACTACAAATATTAAGTTTTATTTTCTGAGTATTAATTTTCGACTATCTGTAGATAACCAAAAGTAAATTGAGTAAAGGCTGTCACTGGGAATAAAATGTTAGTTTCTTACTTGTTTTTTGCCTTTAAAAAAAATGTGTCCTTATCAAGATTGCTACATTCAAATTCCACTTAATTGACTCGTCTGTTAAGTGATTAACAGCCAGTCTTATAAAGGGCACTAATCTGACGTTAACTTTAATTCGCTGTTAAAATAAACAAACGCGCATCAAAACGTTAGTGCTTATGACATTTTGTTCCTTAGTAAACAAATTTTGATGCGCTTTTGTTTATTTCAACAGCGAATTAAAGTTAACGTCAGATTAGTGACCTTTAAGACTGGCTGTTAGGTAATATAGTAGACATATTCAAAAGGTCTTTATATATATATATGAATATAAAGCTTACTGAAACGGAAAGAATTGAAATTCTAATAATGATTGGTTGTGGAGACAAAACAAGGACCCAAAAAGCGGTTTGTACTTTATTTAATAATAAATATCTCAAACGAGAACCAATTTAACGAGGAAACGATAAACTAGATGTCCTACTACCGTTTGAAGATAAACTCCATGTCAGTTCAATGCAAGTAGCATTAGATAATGACACTGACCATTCAACAGTTCTTAGAAGGAACGTTAAAAAAGGAAAAGTGGCATCCATACAAAGTAAGTTTAGGTCAAGAACCTCTGAAAGACAATTTTCATAGACGAGTTGAATTTTGCGAAATTATAATGGAATAAAACAACAGAGATCTGATGTTTTAAAAGAAGTTCGACCGACCCCGGCATCCTCACTACTAATCTAAGTGTCGCGAGTTCGATTCCCGGTCCCGGTGAGGTTTTCAAAACTACAAAATGCAGATGAAAGCTTTTACAGAATGCCATCATTCGGAAGTGATGTAAAGCCGTGGATCCCATGTTACTACGATGTGTAGCATGTAAAAGATCCCTTGCTAGGGTTGAAACTCCTTGGCCTCGGCAAAATTCTAAGTAGGACTTTGACCATATGACCATAACAATTAGTGTCTAAGGTACCGGGTACTCTGCATACCTAGACCTTGTCCATTAACCAACAAACAAACTAAAAAAGTTCTATTTTCTAATGAAGCTACATTTCTCTTAAACGGTCATGTAAATTGTCGATATTGTGCAAAGAGAAATCTACATTGGATGCAAGAATATCGTACTAACCCAGAGAAAGTGAATGTTTGGGCGGGAATAATCTTTATACACAGGGTGGCGCCTGAGCACCTGAGTTATGCAACAATTCAATCACATTTGACGTTTGCTGACTATCTGTCTATCAGTAAGGTAACCATGCTTGCTAATACGATTTTTAATGTTTATGTATTCTTAGTAGTTATGATATATGTAATTTGGGTTGCATAAATTAACTACAACAGCAAACAAGTTACGTGCACCACCCTGTATATAATTCTTCTGTACTTCTGTATGTAACTGAACTCCTCCTAAACGGCTGGACCGATTTTGATGATTTTTTTTGTGTATGTTTGAGTGGGTCTCTGGATGGTTTAGATTCACAATTGGACTCGGTAGGTGGCGCTGCAATCGAGTTCTAGGATTTTTTTAAAATTCTTTGACTGTTTTTTAAATTTTTTTAAGATTTCTCGCATATCAGAACATATAACCCCAAATTTTCACCCTCCACCACCACCCAATATTTTTGAAAACGAAAAAATCGAAAATTCGAATATCGAAAAAACGTTTGCTGAACCCGCTAATAGCAGGCAAACCAACGTTCGGGCAGGACAACGTCTGTCGGGTCACCTAGTAGATAATAAAATTATAAGACCATACTTTTTCACTGAAACCTTAAAATGTCCTCGATATTTAGAATTTCTGCAAAACTTCTTGCTCTTCGAACTGAATCGGTTCTCAAACAGAAATGCTTTGTGGCTGTAGCAAGATGGTGCACCCCCGCACTTTGCTGTCTTGATGAGAAACTACTTGGACAACGTCTTTGCAGATTAATAGAATGACCACTTAGGTCGCCAGATTTAACTCCTCGTGATTACTTTTTATGGGAATATTTAAAAAATAAAGTGCACCAAATTTGACCAAAAAATCTATATAGGGCTTTAACCAGAACTTCCTAGTGGCTATTGTGACACTAAATAATTTTAAAAATCAAATTAAGTTAGGAGTAAAAATATCTTCACGTTTCTAATAAATTAAATAAATTTTCAAATAAAAAAACGTCACGGGTGGTTGAATTCGAAGAGCAGGCGGGCCGCGTATGCAGTCCCAACGTTCTGTGGGATATTGCTATAAAACGGGCTATTTCTACCGGAGCTACGGAGCACCTACCCTTCGAATTCCTGCGTTGCAGCTAAGTAACGCACTAATTTGTTGCTCTTTTTTGTATCGTACAACATTTATTCTGTATCTATTCGGCACCATTTTTGGTAATAATAAAGCCTGCGCTATGTATAGTCGGCAGCTTAGAAATCGGGACACTAGACACTGCTATGATATATTTTGCATGTATTTTTAAGTGTATAAACGGGGTTTTTGCAGTTATTATAGTTTTAATTGTTATGTCAGATTGTTTATTGTTTGTCAATTATGAAATGCCATCTCACATTAATGAAGTAACCGGAGCAACAATACTCCAAAGACTAGAAGAACATATTACATGTCCCGATTTCTAAGGCGCCGACTGTACAAATTATTACTTGTAGTTATTGCTAAGTTAAATCAAAAATAATGAAAATTTTATTTTTTAAGGTGCTCACTCTGTATATATTTGTTTAAAATCTTGGTTTCATGCCAGGTAGATATATAATGTGTATGCAAAATATTTTCTTCCTCTGACAAATAGTTTTTGAGTTATACAGCCAACAGACAGACAGACAGACGACATTGAGGGAATCTAGGGACTCTGAAACGTGAAGATCTGGAGAAATCTCGAAAGGTGATTTTTTCGCAATTACAATACTTCCTTCGTCTTTTAGACGAGGGACGTAAAAATATCGACGAACTCAAAGAACGCATACGCATCGAGATGACACAAATAACTCCGGAAGTTATAGAAAAAGTTCGAGAAGATTTTACTGCTCGTCTTTCTCACTGTATCGTAGCTGAGGGTCGTCAATTTGCGCATTTGCTTTAAATGTAGTTGTATTTAATAAATAAGAATATTGCAATAATAAAAATGTTTGACAATATACAAAACTAAATTACTTAAACTAGATGATATGGATAGTTAATTAAGACCTTTCAGAGGAGGTATCCCACTACCCACATTTCTATTTAAAAAAATCATCGATAACGTCATCGCTCTCACACAGATGACGTCACGAATTAAAATACCTGACGGAAAGCGCGTTTAAAACTAAAAATCGATGGGGTTTGACGTGTTTTTTTTAAGATCACGGATTTACGAAATAATAAATGTAGTCCTAACATTTGCACGATACTGTATATACACAGTAATTTAATAGAATTTTACATATTTGTGTCATAAACACTGCTATATCAGTTGATGTTGGAAAAAAATGGTACATAAAGGGTAGTTTCTGCAAAAAGGGAACATTTTCCGTTACAACTTTTCAGAATGGAAATATTTACCATTTCTAGTTATACAGTGTAACAACGACGGAGATGACAATAGGAGAAACTCTTTGTTATTAATTTTACGACAAGGCATTCTCAGCGTACTTACTATTGCTACCAAAAAAACTAGGACAAGTTCTTTTTAGCTGTATGAAACTGAACTTTTAACTGGCAACTGAGATGTGAATACATTTGAAATTATTTCAAAACGTCACTGTCATTAATGCCTAGAATGAGTTTACTTTCAACAGCTCGGATTATTTCCTGCTTAGAAAACAGTATAACTATCCAGCAAATAGCACATTTATCTAGTTTCATAATTGTTTTGTATTGTAGTTCTTGATATTAAATTTGATATGATAGATGACAGGTTTGAATTATTCACGTGGCAGTCCAAGTCATTTCATCATCTAAAATAATAGAAATCCATGGCTTCTAGATTTAGAACTTGTCCAAGTTTTTTTTTGTAGCATTGGTACATTAAACAAGTAGAGACACTCATGCCAAATGTTGAAACCTGTCTAGAGTGCCTGGGACAGTGCCTTAGGGGGTATTTCTAAGCTTGATTATCAGATGGCAGCACAACGTTCTACCAATTAGAGTCCCTGTATATAAAAGGTCTCTACTACCAATCAGAGCCTGTTACTGGCTCTGCTACCAATCATTATGTGATGAAGTAGTGGCGCCATCTGTTAGTACTATCGCAAAGTACCCCAGGAGCCGTTCAAGGTCGTCCAAATCGGAATTTTGACATCAAAGGAACCGACAGTGTGTGTCTCTACTTTCTACTTGTTTGATTTATGTACGCTGGCGTTCTTTATAAAAAAATCTGCTTGTCAAGAAAATAAGATTACCATATAAATTTGATGTACTAGGTAAGAAAAAATTAAGAAAACATTAAAATATTTCAGAAGACAATTATCAATATTTATTATTTTACACAAAATTTTTATTAAACAAAGATGCTATTAACCTAAATTGAAGCTTGAATACAAAACTTCTAATCAAAATTCTTAATTTGTTGTTAAATGAATTTATTAAGAGAACCGAAAAATATGTTGAAGTATGAGGTATTCGTAGAATAAATGTAAAAATTTGATTTTTGATTGAACATTTTGTATTCAAGCTTTATTTTAGGTTAAAAACAGCTTTGTTTTATAAATACTTTGTGTAGAACAGAGCCGGATTAAGGGGGGGGGCTAAGGGGGCTGCAGCCCCGGGCCACCGAATTTCGGGGGCCTCGAAAAGATTCGAAGGTTATAATCTAGTGCGGTTTCTAATCATTTAGATCCCTTTGTACCAGTTGCATAAATGGGAATGGGGCCTCTAAAAGAATTTAGCCCTGGGCCTCACATATCCTTAATCCGGCTCTGGTGTAGAATAATAAGTATTGAAACATTTTCATGCTTTCTTAATTTTATCGCACTCTGTACTACATCAAATCTAAGATATTTACATGGTAATCTTATTTTCTTCACAAGCAGAATTTTTTATAAAGGATGACTTTTCGTTGTCAAATTAATAATAAATATTTGCTCTTATTGCCAGCTCCATCCGTGAACACACTGTATATTCGAAACAACGTTTGATTTATTACTTTAAAAAATCACTCTTGTTTTCAATGACTGACATCAGTGACTTCCAAGAAGAGAGATTAGAGTACACGTAATCACGAAAAATACAGTTAGCTAATAATCTATCTATTTTTAACCCCATTACCAAAACGAAAATTTTGAGTGCATTAAGGATACAACATTTCATAATAAACACTTTTGGAACATTCCAGGGATATCTTATTTCATTGCGTGAACGTTCGACGTACGCCCACAGCTCTGTTTCATTAATAATCGTACCAATCCCCAACAAATAAAAATAAAAAGGTTTAAGATCATCAGTGAGTAACGACCAGGCGCCATGTGCGACCCAATGTCTATCATAAACGCGGTCCTAACTTTTCTTGCAAAATAACGTGGGGCATTACCGTGCATAAAAATGCATTAGTCGTAGTCAAACTGTTTTCCAGGAAATTCAGACAATGTCCACTTACAAGCAATTAAAAGATATAACAAATTAATTATTACCCATCAACCTATATTTTTCGTGATTGAGTCTACACCACTCTATAGTTTTTTTAAGATGCAATTTGCGGTCCATGTTCATAGCTAATTTTTTTTTTATTTTGTAGAGTACCATCGCGCCTAAACACTATTTTCGTTACACTCTGTATAAAATTGTGTAGTAAATCTACTGACAAATATTGAAATCTGTGAAATGTGTAGAACAAGAACAGTCCCCCCAACAAAACTATTAATTCCAATTCCTTCGTGAATATTGGGGTACATGCTAGCGAATATTAATCGAAAAGGTCGATAAATCACACTGCTTTTAAGCCTATTCGGTATAAATAGAATCTATCGAAGGACTAAAATGCAGTCGAACTATCCTACAGCACTGGTCCGGAAATAATACACTAATAGCCTCGTGTGGTTATAAATTGGGTGTGAAGCTTACAACCATCGCCAGCTGGGTAATATATTATACTGGATTTCAGCAGATAAATTGCAAATTAAAATATGGTACATCGGTGCTGCTTCGAAAGGCGTCCTTAATTCTTCCTTTACACGAAAACTTGCCACTGCACTTCCATCAGTTATACTTTATTTTCCTCCCGCTCCAAGTAAAATACGTTACCGACAAGCTGCTGTACCTAAAGTTTCAAGAAGTTTTTATTTAAATGTTTAGGCGGAGATCAATATAAACTTTGAGTACTGCGCGGAATTGCCGTATAAAGTAAATGTCGTTACCGAAAGAAAACATTTCAATTAAACTTTAATTAACTTAAAATTGTTATTCATTGTTGGTTTACTACAAATCTATAATAATAATTTAGTCTATATATATTAACAACAAAAATAGTAATTTAGTTGCTTCGAAACACGCAAAAAGCAAAGACATCAGTTGTTGCAATTTGAGTACATTTCACAGTAAATACTCGTTACGTAGTTAATTTATATTGGATGTCATGTTATTAAATTAATTATTAGGTATGCAGAATTATACCATTGGGCCAAAATTTGTACTTTCGAATGCTGAATGATATTAAAAAATAAATTGAGTCTAGTTATACTAATTATACTCAAAAAATAATTAGTAGAGACTTTTCAGTTTTTACTTTACTTTCATATCATAAGGCAAAAGAAGTATTGCAGTCGTGAAAAAAACCGCCAAAAATCTCTTCTGATATTCACGTTTCAGGGTTCCTAGATAACAAAAAATGTATGTCGGTCTGTTTCTTGGTGCTTAAAAACTATAGAGAAAACGGTATTTTGCATGCCGATTAGATGTCTACCTGGTTCGAAATTAAATATACTTTAAGTCAAATATATTGTTATGGAATAGTATCTCAGGACTGGTAATTTATTTATAAAAATTAATTATACGTAAATATTAATTATGTAATGACAATATATCTAATTATTAAAACATACAAAGGTGAATTTAAATAGTAAAAGAACAATATAACTTTCGAAATTTATTTAATAAATTACAGATTAAATTCAAATCCGGTAGTGCAATTAATAGTTTAAGAGAAAGGTTCTAACATATGAATTAAATAATGCTTGAGGTAATAAAGATAGTTATTTGGTAGTATCAGAGAACAATCCATAGTTGAAATTAGATAACATTCAGAATAAACTATAAGATAGTTTGAATACGTGTGAAAGGCAAAAGTCGAATAATTATTTGAAAGGTCAACTGAAATGTCAAATTTAATATAAATAAATTGTATTGTAAATTATCTAGAAGTGTTAGTTTAAAAAAAATATGTGAATAAATTATTATGGTGAATGGTAGTTTAGAAATAACAACAAATTTTTATTAATAAAAGGTACAAGTAAAAAGTTTGTAAATAGTAAATTTTGAAAATAAACCCATATTAAAATGGTATAAAAGGGTATTAATGGTTGAAATGGACAAATAAATGACTACGAAATAAAAATTTTAAAACAAACTATAATATTGGAAAATTATAATAACGATTCTGTATTTAAAATAAGTACTTACCATTGTCAATATTTGAAATGATATGAATTGTAGCAGATATGAGTTCGACTGACTTTTCACTTCATAATTTGACATTGACAGTTGTAGAAGTGTCATTTTAAAATAATTCTCATAATACTAATTAACTATAAAGTATAACAATTCAAGAGTAATTGTTCTACCGGAGCTAGAAAAAGAAATAAACTCAATAGTAAACAAATTTGGGTAAGGGCATATTTTACAGAAGTTTATCTTGACTGAAATTTATTTCAATCTAAAATAATACCAAATTAGCTATTGTATATAATGTCTTATAGTGTATAAATAGTTTTTTTTTTTTGTAAATAAAAATTATAATTATTACTATATAGAGCGCATAGCAATATGTAGCATAAGCACCTTAAAAAATTAAATGTCGATTATTTTACTTTAACTCGCCTACTATTACTTAGGTTAGATAAAAGTAGTATTTTGCATATAGCTCAGGGTTTTGTCCTTGATGAAAATATACATGTTTTCACCCATCAGATACAAGGTGAACAGAAATATGCATTTTATCTTTTTACTGGTATAAGATTTGCTGCACTTGTTTTCATAGATAACCAAGATATGTGAAGAAAATGAGTTTTTGATAGTAGACCATAATTGCTTCATCGGAAAACAAATGAAATGTTTAAGCTTCTGCTTTAGAGAACTTTATAGACCAGGCAACCGTATTCAACTACATTTTGTCAGACGGACTTCACTGCCAAGCGGTTGGCTGCGCAGACCGGTCAGAAAGTGATTACAATTGTTTATATTATGTATCTAGCTGGAGCGTGTGTTCGGCATGCTTTAGATAGAAAACTTTGTCAAGTTTGCATGCATTTCTTAAAAAATAACAACGGTAAAGGTGAAATAGAAAAACAATATTAATTCTTAACTGAATATTCTAGCTTTAGAAAATTACAATATATGACAAAAATAGTAATTTATTATACAAGACGATAAAGTTAAATTTTATCCACGAGTGAATCGTTTATCGTCGAGACGAAGTCGAGACGTTAATGATTCACGAGTGGATATAAATAACTTTATCGTCGTGTATAATACAATATTTTTTTCTATAGCAAGAGTTTTAACAATTTCAAAAGAAAATAAGGACAATCAATCACATTTCAAAATGTCAGTAGCTAGATTGGGTTGCTACGATAATACGAAGCTGTCATATTTAATTTAAACAAAAGTTAGAAAATTAATTTACTTTATCTATCCTTGATGTTAAAGTGCTACTTTATCTACCCTTGCTGTTAAAGTAAAACTTGACCTTTTGTTTTGAATTGATAAAAGCACACTTTAACATGTGCTATAGAAAAAAACTATTTGATATAATAATTGATATGGAAGTTTTTTTATTATAAAATTATAGCGCCTCAACTGCGAAGGGTTATTGACACTTTAAATTAACGTTTAATTTACAAAATATATTAAATTAGCAAGATGCTTCTTCGTACGGACTACAAATGTTTTTTCTTCTAAATCTTAACGAATTCTAGAATGCTCCCTCACTCAATACGCTAAACTAAGAAACGCTGCAAAACAATATTGTAGGTAAAAAAGAAACAATATTCTTACAAAAAAGTTCTCCATAACCCTTTTATGCTTCACGTATCCCTTGAAAATATGTATAACAATGAAAATAAAAATAATAAATATACTTCTTGTATTCATAAATAGTAGCAACATACCAGTTTCCATCACTTGGAGGTGGAATTTCAGAAATCCTTCCATTTTATTCGAAACTGGACACACGAAAAAAAATTCAATAACTTTAACCTCTTTTTTAACTTCTTTTTACTTTTACCCCATTTTTACTCCATTCACAATGAAATTTAGAATAAATTAGGCAAAATCCTGAAATACGTTTCTAGGTATTTGGGTTGACAATCTTTGAATGTAAACACCGCTATCTCATCGGGTCTAAGAGATATTGAAGAAGTCGTGAAAACTCATTTTACCCCTTTTCCCCCTAAATACTTCTATATGGCAAAAAAAGAATGTTCTAACTCAATAAACATAGACGACACGTAGGGTTCTTTAATTTATTCCCAATCAAGGTTTGCACCTTTAGAGGTTGATTAGTGTAAAATCCTAAAATACGTTTCTAGGTATTTGCAGTGATAATCTTTGCAAGTAAACATCAAACCGATATCTTATCGGGTGTAAGAGATGACGAAATCGTAAAAACACATTTTACCTCTTTTCACCCACTTACGGGTCAAATTTCAAAAAATCCCTTCTTAGCACTACCTTACGTAACAAATTGAACCGTCCACCCAAATTTAAAGTTTCTAGTACCAGTGGTTTCGGCGAAAAAAGTTCTCCATAGCCCTTTTATGCTTCACGTATCCCCTGGAAATGTGAATGTAATTGTCGTTCTCCTTGTATAGATTGATAAAACTATAGGTTTAGTATAACGTATAACAATGAGAATAAAAATAATAAATGTACTTATTAAATGTTGTATCCATAAATTGTAGCAACATACCAGTTTCCACTACTTGGAAGTGGAAGTTCGGAAATTCTTCTATTTTATTCTAAACTGGACACACGGAAAAAATCAATAATTAACCTCTTTTTTAACTCCTTTTACTTTTACCCCATTTTTACTCTTTTCACAACGAAATTTAGAATAAAAACTTTAAACCACTTTTTCAAGATTTAAAAAACACACATATGCCCAAACACCATGGTCTGATTCAATAACCACAGGAAATACGAAAGGTTTTATAATTCACCCCTGAATCCAAATTCGCACCTTTAGGAGTTGATCTGTGCACAATCCCGAATTACATTTTTAGGAACTTGTATAGGTAACCTTTCTAAGTAAAAACCAAATCGATATATTATAGGGCCTTAAGAAATATTGAGAAATTCGTGACAAGACATTTTACCTCTTTCCTTCGCTTTAGGGGTGGAATTTCGAAAACTCCTTTCCTAGCACTTCGCTGCGTAACTAAAGGACTCTTCTTGCCAAATTTCAAGTTCCTGGTACCAAAGATTACTACGGATGTGCGTTGTTGAATTGCTGCTTTATCTTTTATACATATAGATTAAAACGAAATACCCGTTTCATCCCCTTGCAGGTGAAATTTCTAAAAACCTTTTCTACCTCATTTTATTCTAAAATGCACTCATAAGAAATAAAATCAGTAATTTTAACCCCCTACCCTTTTTCAGTTTGGCTCGTTTTACCCCGTTAGGAGTAATATTTAAAAAAACCTTAGACGCATTTGTAAAGATTTTAAAAATACATCTATATGCTGAAAAAGAATGTTCTAACTTAATAAGCATAGGAGATACGAAGGGTTCTTTAATTCACTCCGAATCCAAATTTGCACCTTTAGGGGTTGATTAGGACAAAATCCTGAAATATGTTTCTAGGTATTTGTATTGACAATATTTGCAAGTAAACACCAAGTCGCTATCTCATCGGGTCTAAGAGATATTGAGAAACTTGTGAAAACACATTTTATTTTATCGTATTATGTTACTATGATAATAACCCCTCAGCAACGAGTTGCGTTAAGATGCATTTAACAGCACTAGTGTTGTTAAGAAAAATAACATACCGATACTTTATTAGCATTTAATCACATGTTGGCGGTACTGACGTGTATTGTTAGTGACAGTGTCAGTTTATGTCAAATTCGATGTTAATAGGTTAGGTTTTGTTTGTTATTTGACACCTGCTATGTCGAATTTAACAAAACCTGACAGTGCTACCAACAATACAGTATTGAGTGATACCACCACAGCCATAGCAGATATGTGTCTCGCTGTTGTGTCATTAATAACAAATTTACCTATTTTTTTTAAGATTAGTATTTTAGGATAAAATAAACCGTGTTACGATATACGTAACGTTATCTGCTTTCTACATTACTCGAGAATTTTAAAGAACTCGCTCCTAGTGTCGCTCGTTCATTCAAACTATTCTCTCGTAATGTAAAAAGCTTGATAACGTTACTTGCATTGTAAATTACTATTACCCATTTTCACCCTCGTAGAGTGAAATGAAACTCAGCGAAAAAAAATTATAATATTAACCCTCGCCCCCTACCTCTTTTCATTTTTTCCTTCTTTTACCCCTCTAGGGTTAAAATTTTCAAATTCCCTTACACCTCTTTCTAAATATTTTAAAAATACATCTATATGCCAAAAAAGAATGTGCTAGCTCAGTAAACATGTGAGATACGAAGGCCACGAAGGGTTCTTTAATTCACCCCGAATCCAGATTTGCACCTTTAGGGGTTGATTAGGGAAAAATCCTGAAATACGTTTCTAGGTATTTGCATTGACAATCTTTGCAAGTAAACACCAAGTCGCTATCTCATCAGGTCTAAGAGATATCGAGAAACTCGTGAAAACACATTTTACCCCTTTTCACGCGCGAAGGGGTGGAATTTCAAAAATCCCTCTTAACCCATTTTATTGTGAAATGGAAATCAGCGAAAAAAAAATTATAATTTTAACCTCCCTACCCCTTTTCAGTTTTTCATCCTTTTACCCCTTTAGAGTTAAAATTTTCAAACTCTCTTACACCCCTTTCTAAATATTTTAAAAATACATCTATAGGCCAAAAAAAATGTTCTACTGAATAAAAATAGGAGATACGAAGGGTTCTTTAATTCATCCCCAATCCAGATTTGCACCTTTAAAGGTTGATTAGGGTAAAATTCTAAAATACGTTTCTAGGTATTTGCATTGATAATATTTGCAAGCAAACACCAAATCGATATCTTATAGGGTGTAAGAGATATTGAGAAATTTGTGAAAACACATTTTACCTCTTTTCACCCCCTTAGGGGTTGAATTTCAAAAAATCCCTTCTTAGCACTACCATACGTAATAAATTAAGGCTTCCACCCAAATTTCACGTTCCTAGTACCATTGGTTACGGCTCTACGTTGTGACTTTCCTTTATACGTATATATACAGGGTGTTAATTAAGTACGTAGACAAACTTTAATGGGTGATTCCTTGATCATTTCTAAGATAAAAAGTTTATACAAACATGGGGCCTAAACGGCTTCGTTTTCAAAATACAGAATGTCGAAAACGGTTGGAAGTATTCTAATGAAACTTGGTGTAGGTTAGTAATTCATACAGTGGCATTGTTCAATGAACATAAATTTAATTTATTTCCACCAGTGGCGTGCATCGGGGCGACCTCAGTTACCTTATTTTAGAAAAATCTGATACGCCATTGTTTTTAGACAAAAGTTTTGTAGCTATTGTGAGATTGTTTGTTATTAAATATATTTTTTTAATTCTTTAAGCTGTATTATGAAAACGAAGCCGTTTAGATCCCATTAAAGTTCAATGAAGGAAACTGCTGTTACAAATTTTTCAGTTTTTCTCCAAAAAGATTTATTCTGTCAAAAATATAAAATATACATCTTTTGTACAGTTTCAATGAATGAAGCTAAAAAACTTGTATTGACTAAAAAACAGTGACCTAGCAGATTTTTCTAAAATAAGGTAACTGAAGTGGCCCTGATGCACGCCACTGGTGGAAATAAACTAAATTTATTTTGACCAACCAATGTTTCATTAGAATACCTTTAGGCGTTTTCCAGATTTAAAAAAAATAAATTTTTTATTTAAACTTCAACACCCTGTATCTTGAAAACGAAGCCGTTTAGGTTCCATGTTTGTATGAACATTTTATCTTAGAATTGATCAAGGAATCACCCGTTAAAGTTTGTCTACGTACTTAATTACCAACAATTTCTCTTGAAATTTATTTTAATTCTGAAGTCACGTTACGCGGTGGCTTTGCTGGTGAACAGTTTAATTACCAAAAAGCAAACTTTCATCAACTATACTTGAATTTAAGGGAAACAAACTGGAACAGTTTAGATGTATATAAAGATGTAAATGCGATGGTGGAGGAATATTATCGACTATTCGACTCACTTGTCATCTATCAAAAACTGACCAATAAAAATAAAAGATTTGACGTCTTTGAGCCAATAAAAATGAACTATACTGACAATTTTCACTAGTGAAAATAACCCACAATTTTCACTAGTGGTATAGTGAATATTTTTTGACAATTTTCACTAGTGAAAATAATCGACAATTTTCACTAGTGGTATAGTGAATATTTTAAACAAATGTTATTTTTATTAGAAAAAGTCAATATTTGTGTTCTCTTACTGTAGTAATTGCGTAGTTTGTTGCTAGATTTACTGAAAACTAATTTGAAAAAGTAGTTTGGTTCATTGAATAGTCTCTCGAATGCCATTCTTAGTCAAAGTTAAGTAGAATATTTTTGCGGTGGTATCATTACTCTTGTCCATTGCGCTTAGAATTAGGACTCGTGCTAGCGCACTCGTCCTAATAGAACCTAAGCGCAATGGACATTCGTAATAACTAGGGCTCGGATAAATATGTATTCAAAATCACCAAATATGTAAATATAATATGGATCTAAAAAGCTGAAATATGGAAAAAATATGGAATAAAAAATAACAACTGTTATCAAGTAGAATACACTTTATTTTGACATAATGGTTTAAAATAAGGTATAAAAAATTAAAGTTACTTAGAATAAATAAATTTTACTCTGCTTCCATCTCTTTAGTTGAGTTGTTACAGTACACAACATGTTTTTTTAAATTTTCAAAATTAAAACTCCTGTTTGGTCGGAACAATGCTTTATATTGGCTGAAAGAACTTTCAACATCACAGGATGTGATTGGGGCAAACTTAAATTTGCACAACTCTGCAAGTGAATATGACTCGTCTGGGTTGCCATCTGGTGTTCCACACAATTGCTAATTTTTTATAGCGTCAGATATCCTTTATTTTTTTCAAGCACAAACCTAATTTTCTGTTTTACCACTTCAGCAACAGGGCCTTCTGCTTCCATAATTTTCGTTTCAATTGTTTTAAGGATTTTAATATTTTCTTTTAATGATGTTGACGGTAGAATGAAGCGAGAATCTTGTTGTGTTCCTGTTTGCAGCGCAAGACGCAAGTATTTCCGCGTTGAAAGCAAAAATTATGCAGCTCCGTCTAGTTTTAGTACCGAAGATTGGAAATATGGACTAATGTAATTTTCGTGTAAAAATATGCTCTAAACCTAAAAATATGGAAAAATATGGAAAATAGAAACTGCATTTTCTGGCTCCAAACATCATAATTTATGTAGAAAACCAAATAATGAATGAAAATGATTCAAATAAAAAATATGTATTTACATATTAATCCGAGCCCTAGTAATAACACAACAAAAATATTCGACATAACTTTGACTACTCATGGTATTATAAGTGATTATTTTATATTGCATTAGACAATTCAGTTCCTAAGTCTAAGCCTGCAAAAAAGTGATATCCGCCATGGTTTAACAAAGATATAGTCAAAAAGATAAAAACCAAATCTCGGTATCACAAGTTATGGAAAATGTTTCGCCAGCAAAGTTATCACTTAAACTTTATCAAATATAGAACTGAAATCAAACGTGATATTAGTATTGCTTATCGTAGTTATATTAATAACATTGAACAAAATATAAATAGTGATCCGTCTGTTTTTTGGTCTTTTCTAAAAAACAAGAAAGAAGGAAACGCATGAAATATTCCTATGCTAAAATTTAATGTAAACTTGTTAAAAACAGCAGCGAAATCGGCGGAAGCATTTGCAGAAAATTTTAGATCGGTATATGCAAAGACGCAACCTAATCTAGATTTTCCATTATCGGAAGATCAAGTGGGTTGGTTAGATACATTAAGCATTGATAAAATCTCTTTAGAAGAACTTTATGCAGCTATTAAGAGGCTAAAGCCTAAGAGGTCGGTTGGCGTAGATCAAATACCTTCATTTATAATAAAGGCATGCTCGGATAGTTTAACTTATCCGTTGTTAATAGTGTTTAATTTAATAATAAAAACATCCGCCTATTCTGATATATGGAAAATAACTAAAGTGTGTCCTATATTCAAAACAGGTGACAAATCAGATATTAAGAACTACAGGCCAGTTTCTTTGATTTGTTCCTGTTCGAAAGTATTTGAGATTATATTACACACCAGGATTTTTGAACATGTAAAATCAAAGATAACACCATACCAACATGGATTTACGCCTAATAGATCTACCGAAACTAATTTATTACTATTCACTCAAAACGTATCAGAAGCGATAAACGACAATATTCAAACTGGCGTGATATACACCGATTTCGCCAAAGCGTTTGACAAAGTATCTCATTCTTTGTTATTAAAAAAATTGCGAACGTTTGGTTTAGCTTTAGAACTCATTCAACTGTTCAGGTCTTATCTAAGTAATAGGAATCAACATGTAGTGTTTGGTAATTCTAACTCTAAAAAGTACATTGTTAATTCTGGTGTGCCGCAAGGTGCAAATTTAGGCCCCTTGCTATTTTTAATGTTTATAAACGATGTATTATCAACTCTGAGTGCAGGATGTTTGCAGACGACCTTAAACTCTGGAAACAAATTAAAACATCAGATGATTGTGATGGTATTAAAGGAGGATTTGAGCAGATTAGTGGAATGGACATATGAAAATGAATTGCCTCTAAACATCAGCAAATGTTTTGTTTTAACTTATACTAGGAGACTCCAGCCATTTACTTTCAACTATGTAATGAACCGGTGTAAACCTAAATAGAAAGTATGAGACCGTGGATCTAGGAATATTGTTTGATAATAAAATGAGTTTTCAAAAACATATCTCCAGAATGAAAAATAAAGCTAGCAGAATGCTAGGCTTTTTAATGCTCAACTCTAAAGGATTCCGTAACACTACTACTTTAATAAAACTTTATAATTGCTATGTTCGTTCTATCATGGAATATGCTTCTTTAGTGTGGACACCGTCATATGCTTGCTATATTGACGAAATAGAGGGTATCCGAAAACGGTTTTTAAAAATACTAAACTTTAGATTAACTGGATTTTATCCTTTATTAACATCTTATAGCACATTATTAAGTCAGTATAATATATTGTCTCTAGAAATAACAAGATTTATTAAATCGGTAACCTTTGTCAAAAAGATCATCGATATGAAAATAGATGGCAATTTACATTAAATTGAAATGTTCAGTTTTGATGTGCCTAGAGCTGGCAGCAGAAACAATACATTATTTCATCTGCCGTTTTCAAGAGCTAATAGTCTTATGCATTCGCCATTGCATAAACTAGCCCGACACTCGAACGCAATATATGAACACATTGATTTATGTTCATCGAATTTAAAATGCTATTACAAAACATGTTCAAAAATTATCAGGGATGACCATTTAAACCAATTGTTTAGAAGTTAGTTTTATGTTTGGAACTGGTTTGGTTCATTTTTTTAAGTTACTTTTTTATTACATTAATGTTTAGTTAATACCTTTGTTATTTTAATTCATTGTTATGCTTTCATTTATAGATTGATTATTTTTAATTTCTTTTTTTATTATATCATGTTTTAAGCTAATTTTAGTTAATACTTTTGTTATTTTAGTTCATTGTTATGCTTTCCTTTATAGATTGAGGAAGTAAATAAATAAATAAATAAAATCTGTATATAGATAAGCATTTATTAGTTTATTTACACAGCAATATCTATGTATTACAAAAAAATCTGTAAAAGGCTTTACCCAGAACGTACCTCGTCGACAGTGTGGCACTAAATAATTTTAAAAATCAAATTAAGTTAGGAGTACAAATATCTTCACGTTCCTAATAAATTAAATACATTTCAAAATTTAAAAAAATGTATCCCGCTGGGGTTTGAACCAGCCGCATCTACAGCTCTGCAGAATGCTCGATCCTAACCGAATCTCCGCAGAGGATATAAGTACGGCGAAATTCCATCTGCGCTACCGAGGCCCTTCGGGAAAAGTCCGGCGCGCGCGTCTCTTGAAGAGCACGGTGTAATGGTTGAAACATGTTTACTCTTTTGTGACATTATCCGTTATCGGTTGAGTCTTATTTTCGGCAAATGTAAATCCTGACCTATGTGAAAGTTATTACTTCCTTTTATTTCAAAATTAACACAAAAATAAACAACATTTTATTTTTTAAGGTGCTCACCCTGTATATATTTGTATGAAATTGTACCGGTTTCATGCGAGGTAGATATATAATATGTATGCAAAATATTGTCTTCCTCCGACAAATAATTTTTGAGCTATACCGCCGACAGACAGACAGACAGGCAGACAGACAGACGGACAGACAGACAGACATCTAGGGACCTTGTAACGAGAAGATCTGAAAAAATCTCGGAAGGTGATTTTTTCATGATTACAATACTTCCTTCGTCTTTTAGACGCGGGAAGTAAAAATAGTAGTTTATTTTTTAATTTAGTGGGTAAGTTTTTTGGGAGGACAAATTATTGTAGCTATTTATTCAAACACTTTTTTTATTGACTTCCAAAGAATTATGTCCAATCTGTTCTATAAGAACAATATGTAATATTTTAAATATTACTTAATATAGAAACATCAATGCGACTGGCCAAGTAAACATCCTCTTACCTTAATTAAGATCCAACTAAAATTAAGTAACCCCTATGGTAATGACCACTTGGAAGAAAATAGTTTCGTTTACACCAATTGCTGACTATGGATATTGCAAGGTCATGATTAATCACACAATTTTGTATGTACCATGGTGGTACGTCGCAAATGGCGCTTAATATTTTCGACTGGAAGCGTTGGATCTTTAGTATATTCGTTGGCTTACCCCCACAGCTGTATACCATAAATAATCCATGTGAGTTTTATAACGGCCTTGTATATGAGTAATTTATTTTCCATCCTTAAGTAGGAGTTTCTGTGCATCAGTAGTATAGTATAGCCTAGTTGTAGAAAATTTGCCTGATAAGCTTAGCTCAGGTCAAGCGCCTGTCTACTTGGATTCCAAAATATTTTATATCATATTTTTGAAGAAAGAGAACATTGTTAAGAGAAACATCTGAACACGTACCCTTTCGGAGAGTAAAGGTGACATGGGTAGATTTAGAACTACTGGCTTTGATACGCCACAGTTTCAGATATCTTGGTATTTTGTTGAGTTATATTTGTAAGGTCTCTGAAGCAAGATAGGAGTTTGAATCTGAAGTCAATATTGCCGTGTCATCAGCGACGATGGCCATATTGGTGTTGATGGTTGGCATATCTGAAGTATAGAGTACATACATCAATGGACCGAGGATGCTCCCTTGAGGAACACCAGATTCTATGCCCTCTAGAGAGGTATAGGCTTCGCCGTACTTTATGATGAAATGTCCATCTTATAGGTGGGATTAGAGTGCTTTATTAACCAGGCAAGCTTATCCCACTAGATTTTGTGTCACAGGGATTTTAGCGCCAAGCCGTTGGCTGCGCTGACCAGTAACCGTGCATTCTGTAGTCTGTCAACCAAGCAAGACTAGAAACCGTTGGAGTACGTACTGCTCGATCCAGACGAACAATGCAAGCTGATTTAAATCTTGGTGCATTCCATTACGATGCTAATTATAATTAGTCTTCATCCTAGTGTGGTTATTTAAATCTATAAACCGTTCAATAGTTATTTGCCAAGTAGGTAGACATGGAATTTTGTTTTTATGTTTAACAAAACTAAAACTCCCTAGAAACTCTTTCTGACACTTTGTCAGAAGCAGCTGTTATGTACAGGAGGCTCACGAAAGTGTCTAATTTGACATTTTGAGGTTAAACATGCAATGTTGCCAGTCCTTTCATACTTTGTTTGCCACTAGGCATAATATGTATGGACATCGCCGTCATGGATATCTATCTGTCAAACAAATTGTAGTACTAAAGTAAATATGCCAAAAGTCATTAAAGGTGACACAAAACTACAAATTAAAAAGGCTTACAGGCATTATAAAGCTGACAGGCCCGACCTCAGTGAAATTGAAATCTTTGCTCGGCTTAGTGACTTTTGGGATGCAAGTATTTATGCATAAAACTTAATTGTTGCTTTAATTTTCGGCTTTGTACTGTTTTAGATATCTGAAAGAACTATTAGAAATATTATGGGGCGAAACAATTTTGAAATTAAACCTTTGGGCCCACGACCTAAAAATGATACATACTATTTGCAACATACGCACTGAAGCAGTAGTTAACCATCCGAGACAAATTGTGCAAGAACAACCACACGTATCTGTTCGCCATTTAGGACAGCAATTAAATGTTTCATATTCAACATCTCATAGGATATTAAGAAGCAATTTGCATTATTTTTCTTACCGGTTGCAAGTGTATCAGAAACTGCTGCCAAACGATCCTCCGGTTAGATTGGAATTTTGTAACTGGTTTATCAATAATTTAGGAAATAACGATAATGCGTTTGAGAAAACTTTCTTTACTGATGAGGCATACTTCTATTTATCTGGCTATATTAATTCACAAAGTATGAGGATGTGGAGCGCTGAGAATCCCAATTTTTATGTTGAAGAACCTCTTCGCCCACAAAAAATCGGGGTTTGGGCTGCAATTAGTAAAAAAAGAGTTATAGGTCCTATATTTTTTTAAGGTAATTGAGTGCAGTAAAACGATTAAATTTTATTTTAATAGTTCAAATTTTAGGTTTTCTAAATGCACAACCATATCATACTGAAATTTTGTCGCCGTTTTTTTAAGAGTTACGTGACAATGAATTACAAACGGGTTACGTACTTTCAATAAGATGGGGCATAAATTTACTTAAAGAGTTTTACAAAAACAGAGTTATTAGTCAAAACATGTCTACAGTGTGGCCCCCGAGGTCTTGTAACTTAACTCCCTGTGATTTTCTTCTGTGGCCATATTTAAAAAAAAATCCATTCTTCAACTTCCACTGGACAATATTCAGCAGCTTTAACAAAGAAGTACCTAATGGAAAAATAAAGAAATCAATAATAATGGCGTAATATTAAGATTTGAGAATAGAACGAGTTAAGGAGTTTACTTTCTTAGGAACATTAATCTCTGAAAACTTAAATTACACACAAGGAATTAAATCAAGGTTAATAAAAGCATCGAGATGTCCGGGCGCGTTAACTAGTATAATGTCCTTAAGACAAATGTCGCGAAATGCAAAACTACGACTTATCAGACTGTAATTCGACCCACAGCTACGTACGCATGTGAAACATGGACGATGAATGTGGCAGACCAAGATACGACAAGTAGGTGGGAGAGAAAAATGCGGAGAAAAATATTTGGAGGGACTCGGACGGATGATGGTTGGAGAAGACTTACAAACGAAGAGGTACAAAAGAAGTATGGAGAGCCAAATATAGTAGACTTCATTAAAGCTCGAAGGTTAAGATGGTTTGGGCATATATGGAGAATGCCAGATGGAAGAGCTACTAAGATAGTATTGGAAGGCAGAGCGCAAGAAACTAGAAGAAGAAGCGACCAACGAATAGGTGGAAGGAGGCAGTAATGGAAGACATAGCAAGGAAAGGAATAGAAGACTGGAGAAATAAAATCATCAATAAGGGACAATGGAGACACATTGTTATGCAATTGGCCTAAAGTGGCTTGTAAAAGCTTTATTTATACTGAAAAAATACATAAATTGTAATATTTAAATATTTTTGTATACAATTTATAATTACAATAAAAAAAACGACTTTCATTATACCATTATGCCTACTCAACAAAGTATGAAACGTATTCAGAATCAGCAATTTGTCTTTCATGAAATTTATCTTAACCAATACTAAAAGTGGCACAAAATCCAAAACCAAATCTGGCAACCACGTTTTGTACATTAACATAAAATTATCATTTTATATAAAATGAGCATAACCTAACTTTTGTTAATAACTGACAGCATATTTACAGGGTGAAATTCATCACCCTAACATGGCCTCCTATCTGGCAAATAACTATTGAACGGTTTATATATACAGTGCGTAGTTGTTGTTCTGTGCTGTCAACTGTATCTGTCAGTTCTATCGAGTTCTGTCACTCGTCACTGTTGTTTGAATTAAGGTACTATTAAAGTTCTCTATTTTGAACCACGTGCGTGTTAGTTAACAGTGTTTTCGTTTCGATTTTTTCTGCTTTCTTTTTATTTGTTTAAAAACCAATCTTTTTCAAGACGGATTAAATTAAATGACATAATCGTTGTTTTTCCGACTTACCGTATGCTATTTGGAAAGTAACTAGAATTTGAATTTGCCGCCACTTTCAGTAACTCAAACTGGTGTGTAATCTGCCAACTTTTTTTTAATCTTCCCTCTTATTTTAGTTTTTCCTTAATGTATTTGGATAGGGTTTATTTTTAGTGGCCGTGTGCTTATCAGGTGTAGAATTCCAGGCAACTTTTTGTATCACACTATTTAGGTGTTCAACCGCTTGTTCGATTTCCTGTTTTATTTCCAAAGGGATATTTAGATTTATTTAGTTTGTTATAATGGTGCGAAAGGAGTTCCAATCCGTATTTTTATTTGTCATTGCAGGGACTATCGTTTTCTTGCACACTTGGGTAGCTAATGTAACCAATAGTGCAGAGTGGTGTGATGGTACATTTTTCCTATCAGTCTGCTGATAAGTTGGCATGCCGGTAGATAATTGCTGAAGGGTATGGCATAGCACTGCTTGATACAGGCGTCTGCCACGGGTTGAGATCAACCTAGAATCCCAAAGAGAATGCTTTGCATTGAAGTCTCCAGTAGCTATGAATCTATGTCCAAGTGTCTTGAAAAAAGTTACAACTGCTTTTTTTAATGGTCTGACTGGGAGAGAAATACACTGCCGAAAGAATTAACTAACCATGCCAGTCTGCTACTGACACAGATGTCGCGTGTAGGTTACACTGACTATATTTAGAGAATTCGTAATGTCTGACGCTGTCACGAATAATGACAGCTGTACCTCCTTGAGCTTTACCACTGGAATGTTGTGTGTGATATATTGAATATTTAGAAATCCTATGTAGCATTCTTAAACGACGAGTAAGTACAAACCTAGCCAGCTCTGACTTTTGGTAGAATGATGGCGTGAATAAGGACCAGGCAGCGGTTTTTTGAGGTTACAAAAAAATCATAGCAATTAATACAAATTTGGTGCCAATCATGAAACACAACAACAAAATATACGGTACCCCCACCCCAGCAAAGCGCCATTCGGTGCTTTCCAAGAATACTTCGACACTCAGCATCACTCCGTTTCGCTAGTACAATGAAATGTTATGAACCAGCTATTTATCAAAAAAATACGTTAATACGCACTTCAGTCCGCTTCACAGTTCAATGTTATGAATCAGTTTATTGTTATTCTTCTTCTTCTTCTTCTTCCCGTGGTTCCTTGTGGAACAAAGGGCGTCTTGCGACGTTTCCATGGCTGGTTGAAATAAGTACAAGGTTGCCGGCCTTGCACCTCTTGTCCCATTCACTTTTTTCACTTAAGTTCTTATACACTGTAATGTTTGGGTTGAGTGCATTTACTATTAGAATTTATAACTTGATTTTACTAGCATTACTGTTTATTTATTTATTTGTTTATATAATCACATCTGTTTAGTAAGGTTTTTCCATCTGGATTTATCTTGGGCGATTGCTTTAATTTCATTCCATGTTTTCCCCTGTTCTTTAAATTGTTTCTCTGTGGCTCTTTTCCAGGTGTTGCTTGGTCTCCCCGGATTTCTATTTCCTTTTACATTAAATTCTAGTGCCTGTCTTGTGATGTCGTGGCTCGGCTTCCGTAACGTGTGGCCTATCCATTGCCATTTCCTTTTATTCATAGTGCTCTCGATTGGTTCTTGGCTTGTAAGATTCCATAAATCAGTATTTGAAATAACATTAGGCCAATAAATGTTTGTAATTCTTCTCAAGCAATTATTGACAAAGGTTTGGATTTCTTGTACCTGACGCTTGTTTGGTGCCCATGACTCACACCCGTACAATAGCACACTTTTCACGTTGGTGTTAAATATCCTTACTTTGGTTTGCATAGTCATCTGGTTCGATGTCCATATGTTCCTTAACATATTAAACGCGCCTCGTGCCTTGTTGATCCTGCTTTTTATGTCTTTCTGATAACCGTTTTCTTTTGCAACTAAACTGCCTAAATACACAAATTGTTCTGTACTTTCGACGGTTTTGTCTTCTATTTCGATGATGTTCTGGTTCTTACCATTTATGTTGAGAAGTTTCGTTTTGTCCCAGTTAATTTTAAGCCCTATTGCTTTTGCTGTTGTCTGTAGTGCTTTCAGCTTATCTTGTGTGTGTTTTATTTTCTCGTTTATTAAGCAAACATCATCCGCAAATTCAATTTCTTCCAGGAACTGTCCAAATCTCCATGTTAGCCCGTTCTTGTTTTTCATTGTCTTCCTCATCAGCCAGTCTATTACAATAAGGAACAATATGGGCGATAAAATACAGATCTGCCTGACACCCGTTTCAATGGTAAGCTTTTCAGTTATTATTCGGTTATGTTGAATTCTAGCCCCGTAATCCTTATAAAGTAATTTAATTATCCGTATTATTTTGTCTGGTATACCAAACTCTTCTAATATCTTCCACATCTGCAACCTTATTATCTTATCGAAAGCTTTTTCGAAATCTATAAAACACAAGTGTAATTCTTTATTCCATTCTGCGCTTTCTTCGATAATTATTCTAAGAGTACATATTTGGTCGATACACGAGCGGCGAGATCTGAATCCTGCTTGGTTTGGTCGTAGGTGACTGTCTACTTCTTCCTTCATTCTTTGTAGGATTATTCTGGTTAATATCTTACTGGTTGAATTAAGTAGAGTTATTGCTCTCCAATTACTGCATTGTGTCTTGTCCCCTTTCTTCGCCAGTTTTATAATCAATCCTTCGTTCCATGCTTTTGGAATCTGTTCTTCGCTCCATATTTTATTTAATAGGCAATGCAGTATTTCTATAGTTATTTCTTCTCCTGCTTTGATTAATTCGCCCGGTATATTATCCAAACCCGCTGCCTTTTCGTCTTTTAACATTTTAATAGCATTTCTTATCTCTGCTTCTGTTATTTCGGAAATATCAATGTTAAGATTAATTTTAACGTCGTCATTACTTCGTGTATCTTCTATTGTTATTTCTTTGTTTGTGTAAATCTCTTTAAAATGTTCAATCCATCTATTAATAATTTCCGAATCATTAGTAAGCAGTTTACCTTGTTTATCTCTTATCTGTGTAAGTGGAAAGTTTCTCCTGCCTGACAGCCTGCGTGTAATTTCGTACAAAGTTTTCATATCATTGAGTTCTGCTGCTTGTTCTGCCTTGCCTAGGAGTTCTTCCTGGAAATTTCTTTTATCCTTTCTTGCACTTCTCTTTATCTGTTTATCTTTTTCCCAATATACTCTTTCCAAGTCTTCTTTATCTTTCCCCTCTGCTGTTAGTTTTTTCTGTTTAATAACTTTTCTTTCCTCTATTTTGGTCCAAGTGTCCTTTGACATCCATTCCTTTCTTCTCTCCCTATTCAGACCCACCGTTTCTGTCGCTGATTCTCTCATGATATCTTTGTATATTTCCCATAACCTTTCGATTGACAGCTGCTTTGGATCTTGTATAACCTCGTATTTATTTTTTAATTTCATTTGAAACTGTTTCCTTACTTCATTGTCTTGCATAAGCCACTTAGTATTAAATTTCGTTCTTCTCCATTCTTTCTCTTCGCTTCTCTTTAACTTGATTCGGAGTTTTGATCTCACAAGAGCGTGGTCTGATCCGATATCTGCTCCTCGCATGGCCCTTACATCTATCAAAAAATTTTATTTTTATTGTTATAAAGACTATTAATACACGCCGCTTTCCAAGAATACTTCGGGACCTTATCTTCGCGTTTATTATCAAATTGAATGTGCTATTAATGAGTGTATTTAAGAAACCTGTTGAATGCTGTAAAAAATGCTGTTCGTTATATCATGTAAAAATTAAAAAACAAAAATGTATTTTAATGCTTAACCAAAAGAAATTTATTAATTATTTCATTCCAATCAAATTTTAACAAAAACAAAAAGTCAGTTCATGAAATTAACTTAAATACTAAAAATTGGCAAATCTAATCGATTCAACTTTGTATGTGTTGTGTGCGATTTTTAAGAAACCGTTATGACAAAAAGACCTTTTAACAAGTTTAATTAAATTTTAAAAAACTGTTGTAATCATCATCATCATCAGCATCAGTGGATTTGCCCTATATATTTACATGTGATTATTATTAAGGAAAATAACAACAACCGAACGTATACTGACATTTTGAGGGCTGGCAACTATTCTTTGGCTTATAGCACGTGCGTCACACCCATGGCACGTGGTTCACACCCATGGCACGTGGGTCACATCCATGGCACGTGGGTCACACGTAGGAACTTAGAATAGGTTAACGATTATTTTTGAATTGATGTCGGTATATCAAGATTTTTATTTTAATTTATATGTCGGTTTGGCGAAGTTTTAACGTTGTATGAAAAAAATCAGAAAGAGCCATATCTTTGGATTTTTGCCTTCGACCATACCTCAAAAGTTGATGTTGCCTTCATTTTCGGACGACCTATCGTAAGAAAAAGATCCAAGGCTTCAGGAAGTTTCCTGGCGACCGGAATCGTGTACACATACGAACATACGTACACCGCATAGCACGTTTAGGCACCCCCCAATACAAGGTAGGGATGTAGTGGGCTGGGGTCTTCACCAAGATATTCGCACAGCAGATACGGAGATTTGGTATAGTGGGGTTCATTAGTCAGTTGACACGAAATTTTAGAGATACTTGACTCCTAGTGGTTTTCGATATGAGGAAATTTCAATATTTTGTACACTTCGTGTTGAAGTAACTAAATCTAGCTATCAAAACATATCACCACCTACCTTGGATGCATCTTACTTCAACCTAAATCTTCAGATTCGTAGCACAAATACTCAAAGAAAATATAAACCAGTAGCAGTAAGTAGACTTTTAATATTCAACAACAGTATAAAAAATAGTCGTCGTAATCATATTCAAAATATTAAAACCCAACTAAGGTAAAACCTGACCCTCTACAGCGATAAAC